>OLKM01000857.1:0-95000 GCA_900291075.1 Melanogrammus aeglefinus
AACAAAAGATAAATCTAGCTCCCCTCTATGACTCTCACCTGTTTTTTTTATATGTATAGGTTGAACACATTTAATGTTTTATATATTGCTACTGAAGCATTAGGAGCTCAATTAATCCGGCGAACCACATGGCATTCCCTTCTATTCCCTTACACAAATCATTGAAATCAACGAGGCAGCCATTTCCCCCGTGTTTGTTTGCGTATTGAGGGCGGAACTTGCTTCACTTTTTCCACAAGCGGAGCGGCTTCAAGCGCGCTTCCCGCGATGGGGGTGCGTTTCACGCAAGGGTTCATCTACGGCACAACACCGTGTTGGGCACCAAAAGTTGATGTCTGCAGAATCTGATTTTGTGGCCGGGATGCGCGCACAGCAGCCCGTTGAGCGGTCGGTTTTATGGCCGGCGTTTCACTGCGGTGGCGGGCGATTACGGGTTCGGTTCGCAAGAGTGCGGTAAGGCCGTACTTCGTATTTGCTCTCGTCTTCAGTGACTCTCCTTTGGGGTTACTGAGACGCCTGAAGGGTGCCGGGCAAAATTCGGAGTTACACACCCCCTCCGTTGATTGGTCGACAGAATCGTCATTCCGGGTTGACGTGCGATTTCAAAAACAAACAACAAACCTATAAACGTTGGACAACAAGACGAACCATAGCACCCGGTACAAGAAACCGAGGTGCCCAATCTATGAGAGGTCCCGCGCTACGGCCACCGGAGGCGCATAGCTTTTGGCCGTGAAACAACTACAAACAACAACAACAAGGATAACCAATTGGGATGTTGAAGAAGAATTGACAAAGTTATATCTAACATGTTTCTCGTGGAGGCGGCGCTGGCAGGTCATGTTTTGATCTACCGTAGGGCTTTCGAATACGTTTGAAGTAGAAGTAGTACAACTAAGCAATGGCATCGGGGTTTGACACATCACGAACAGGGATCCTATCCCTGGACTTAAATGACATCTCCATCTTCTCATTTGGCGTATTGCTGGATAATATGAGACCGTCTTTCAAGTGTCTGATCGAATGATGGGACGGATAGGGATTAGTGGTCTGTTCAACGCGGAATACGACAGCTTGTGAGTGGAGCCCTTAGTCGATCGAAAGGCGAAGGACTATGGTGGATCGGCACTCCAAGTTTACATAGTGTTGTAGAAGAGATAATTGGAAATAAGAGAGTATAAGTGTGCTTTCATGTTAAAAACATCCCAAAATGTACAACTTAAATCAGTAGAACACCTTTTTTTTATCCAGAGAGGAGAGTTCTGGCAAACATCAATTCATGAAAAAATCACTGAAAATGTATAAGTGTAGTTATATAAGTGTATAAGTGCTCATTCATTGTATCCTGGGGGTGGGAGCAGTCGGCTTAAAGATTTCCTACTCTGGCAAATTGCTTCGGGCCCATACAGTAACAATGTATTAAAACACATGTGAGCTAAAGGGAAACCAATTAGCTGTAGTATGAAAAGGAACTATTAACCTTAACACAGAACCCAGTAGCCGGACACAGTGGTGTGGCAACAGTACTGTGGTGTGGCAAACGGCATTGTGGTGTGGCAGGTTTGAGGTTTTTCTTTGCTTGTGTGTCTCATCAATGGTACTGATCACGTTATAGATAGTATGAGTAATGATAAGCAATACATTGATTGATTATGGATCTTAACAGAAAAAACCTGCCCTGCCACACCACAGTGCTGTTGCACACCCACAGTGCTGTGTTGGCCACACCCACAGTGCTGTTGCCCACACCACAACAGCGTCAGGCTCTCGGGGGCTGCAGTTGGGATGCTATTGCACTGAACTTGATGTAAAACTCTTAGTTTGGAGTGGTTACACAGGATGTGCTCTCTAGAGGTTCAACCAGCATAGTAAGAGGATTTTATAAAGAGATGATTACAATTAATTAATCAACCCCCTTCCAAAGTTTTTCATATCGGGCAAACACATACACCGATATGGTATATCTGTGATAGGCCAATATTGGCCGATAAAATCAGCCGATACGAACCAATTACCTGGATTAGAGCTCGACCAAAAAATCGGTCGGGCTCTAATCAATAGTCAGATGTTTTAAACAAAGTGCTGTGTCAAAGAACAGAAGTCAGTAGATAAGATGTCTTCAGAAGAGATGATTGTTTCATAAGCTTTTTGGAGATTGAGAAGGGCTTTACTATTCTATCTACTCTTCTATATGCCCTATTGTTAAGGCGGCCGCCTTAACAACAATAGGGCCCCGCCTTGACTGCCAATGGATTTTTTTCAGATATTTTCAAATTATTATGCATTAATTAAGTACAGAACTCGTAGGGAAAGAAAACATACTTCCATCAGGTACTAAAAATAATAGATAAAATAATGCATTGGTAATTATCACTATTCACAACATGTATAGGTCGTGGCATCAAGCTCTATTTGAATGGAGAATTGAACACTGGCGGGCACAACTGGTTGGTTGTAATATTGCGAATTAAAACCCTCAGCGCCACCACCTTGACGAAGACATTTACTGGGGGAAACACTGCTATGCTTTATTCTAAGTCCCACTTTTTTTTTATCTGTTATATGTGCCTTATTGTGCTGTTTTGTTTTGTTCTGTTAAATGAACTAAATCCATAATAAAAAAGAACAAAAACTAAATCAACATTTTAAGAAACCGAGTTGCAAATATATACAGAAATTGCTTCATGACCATCAACTTTCCAAGCTTTGTTTGTGGAATCTCCCTGCTGTTTATAATAATAACAGTACAGTACCTAACCCAAACCCTAACCCTAGAGCTTAAACTATCAAACTAATAAATCACTTAACCGGGTCTCTGATGTTTTGTATTTCCAACAGGTCTGTTGTTGTCAAATGGTTACCAATGGAGGAAGCAGAGGAGATTTGCCCTGCACACACTCAGAAACTTTGGATTGGGTAAAATGAGTCTGGAACCATTCATCCAGCAGGAATGCCAGTACTTGACTGAGGTCTTTGCTCAACAGAAAGGTAGGCCTACTGGAGTGCTTTCATACCTTCTATAGAGGATTCAATATTAGCTCAATACGTTTTTAGGTGTGTAGGTGCCTATAGTTCATAGAAGTGTTGATTGAGTAAATGTGCAATTTTTGGTTTAAAAAGCAACCTAGGACGCAACACACCATAGCACTTATAATAAGATTCTCACTGTCTTAGGAGCCCCCGTCGATCCTAAAATGTCACTGAACATGGCATCATCCAATATTATCTGCTGTTTGGTGTTTGGGGAAACGCTTTGAGTACACTGACAAGAAGCATCTGACTATGATTGAGAACCTCAGTGAGGTGTTTTACCTTGAAGGACAAACATGGGCACAGGTAAGTCCTTTACCAATACAAGTCCAGTATTATTATTTGAAGTTATTTGAATTGATATACATTTTGACTGTATTTTAGCCTTTGTTAACCTTACCCATGGCCCACAGAATCGATCTTTCCAGCAGTATCAGTCAATGAGGTGTATATGTGATGCTGAAGATGTTTGTATGCTGTGTTTATTGTATCTTGTGATCATCTTTCAGTTGTCATGATCTGTCATCAGAATTACCAGCATGATGTCAATTAAGATGGGTACACAGATCATATAATAGCCACTGGATGAATGACAACAATAGAGTACATATGCTATACCAGAATGACCGTACATCAAATGGATGGATTGGACGCAGGTTTGAGTTGAAGGTTTCCTGTCTAAGTAGACCTTTGTGTTCTCTGTAGGTGTACAACATGGTTCCATGGCTGATGAGACATATCCCCGGACCTCACCACAAGATATTTTCTCTGTGACGCGTTCAATTATGTCCTTTAATAAAGAGCAGGTCAAAGAGCACAGAGTGGATCATGACCCCTCATCACCCAGAGACTACATAGACTGCTTCCTCACAGAAATAGACAAGGCACGTCTGTACCTGTGGTGGTTAATGTTTCACACACCTGCCCTGCAGGCAGTTTGATTTGCCGCTATAAATTAAATGTTACATAAACTATTATTTATATAATTTTGGTGTTTATCTGTTGTATGTTGCTGTGTTCTTGGTAGAATGAGGATTCCAAATCTGGATTTGACATAGAGAACCTGTGTATTTGTACACTGGACCTATTTGCGGCTGGGACTGAAACCACCACCACCACTTTGCGCTGGGGACTGCTATTCATGTCCTACTACCCTGACATACAAAGTAAGGGAGAATCTTTGCGTTGCATTCATTGTGTGACCATTAGGTGACCAGATTGTGTTGAATTTAAAATCTTTAAATATGCATTTTGGAAGTTTGCTTACATCCACACAATATTACAGCTCCAAATGAAAATGATGTATTGATTGGGGTAGGGGGAATATCTTTGGGGTCATTAGATGGGTAGCTGCCTCAAAAATCCCGGCGGTCTCGATAGTTACTCCAGCCATCCCTTCTGTTTTCCACTTTACCAATGGCAGTGGGAAGAGGTTTTCAACAAGTAGGGCTTTTAAAGGGACAGGGGGGCACTTTTCATTCATTTATCAATTGAATGCAATGTGGATGCTGCGGAATAGGTCAGAAGTGAACACACAGGTTGCTTTATCTGAGGTTAAACGAAACCAAACAGCCTGCACGCGGGAACAAATATCACTAAAATAGGTATTATAAACATGTATTACAAAATATAAATAATAATAATTAAATGAAAAAAATTCCTCCAACTTCTCCAGGGGATGCAGCAGCCCCCACATGTATCCCTTTACTGGTCATGTTGATTTATGGTGATCTTGAGCCTGTTGTTTTGTCCCTGCCCAGGTTCCATGATGCTCAAACATCCATCCCTTTCAGTAGTCTGATGGAAGGCGTGGGCTACACAAAGCCTCTGGCAAGACAACCTCCACAGAGGGTTAATCAAGCAAAATGTCACTGCCTTAGCCACTAGAATCCACATATTTCAGCCCTTTTGCTTTTTGTAGGCTCTGTAGACTGGAGCCTCTCATGGCAGAGGTAGCTTGGTAGATTGGTTTGTGAATGATCTTGGTTGTTATGATCCAGGCTGTGTCCAGGAGGCTTTCTTTCTTTATAGCTGGCCTTGTCTTGTATTCTGCTGGCACAAGGCAGTAGTGTCAGTTAATCTATACATTTTGGAGGAGAGCGGAGACGGGAGCTCTCTTTCCTTTTGGAAAAACGTCTGATGCAGCAGGAGGACCTTGCCTCCCAGTAAGGATGTGTCTTAGGCACTTTCCCACCGATAGTTGAGCAAACTCGTTTCCCTCTGGGGTGAAGTTGATACTTTCTTTGCTTTTACCTTTGCTTTTACCATGTGTTGTCCTCACTGCAGTGTAGCAACTGCAGCTATACACCTAGTTAAACTCTTCCTTATAAATGAAGACGTGAGTCGTAGTAAGCTTTAGTTGCTCTTTACTGTGGCTCTTTTTCTCATTGTACAAGGTCAGAGTGAAAACTGTAACAAAACAAATACGAAAATTACCATTTAGCATTGTAACAGGTGCTTTCCACATGTAAATAAATCGTTTTTGCCACAAACATATCACATGCATTTTTCATGTAAATAGTACTTTCTAACATTAACTTATGAATGTAATAATGAAATTATCAACTTACGACGTTGCCTCTGTGACGTTTACATTGATACAATCATGCGGTTGAACACAGAAATGTAGATATGCAAATTCGGTTAGCTTCCTCAGACTACTGAACTAAAACAAACCTATGACCCGGAAACATTAGGGTTGAAAACGGCCCTTCAAAATAAGAGCTTTTTCAAAACAAAGACCATTCAGATTTATGCTTGAAAGGCAACACACTCCCCGTCTGACCTCTAGGAGGTCATTAATTCAACCCGATGGACTACATGAGTCTCTGAACATCAGTCTTTAGTAAGAAGTAAGACAACTTCTGAGACTGGTCTGAAGAATGTTTTTGGATGTCCCTGATTTGTGGTCCTCAATTCCACCTTCCTCACCCTTCCGTCTTCTCCAGGGAAGGCCTTTGTGATGGTAGCCATGGGCCAGTTGTTGCGGGTAACTTGACTGTCTTTGAGAAGGACAACGTCTCCTATTTGCAGGTTTTGGTAAGATTTGGTCCATTTCTTGCGACACTGCAAGGTTGGCAAATACTCTCGACTCCAACGACTCCAGAATCTGTTGGAAAGAGCCTGTACTTGTCTCCACTGTTTGGTGAAGAGATCTTTATCTGTAAAGTCTCCTGGTGGAGGTGGGACTCCAGTTTTTTGAGTTAGGAGCATTGATGGCGACAGAATGAATGGATCGTCAGGATCATTGGAAACTGGGATTAGTGGCCTTGCATTTACAATAGCTGTCCCTTCTGCCATTAGTGTACACAAAACCTCATGGGTTAGGCGATTGTGCTGTTCGAGAAACATTGAGTCCAGGATTCTTCGGGCCACCCCAATCAGACGTTCCCAAGAACCGCCCATGTGTGAGGCGTGTGGGGGGTTGAATTCCCATGAGCACCCTTGTTGGTTTAGGTACCTCTGCACCGTGGCATCTGGTTGGTTTTGGCTCATTCCAAGTTCCTTACATGCTCCTATGAAATTTGTGCCGCAGTCGGATATTAGCTGTTTGGCAGGTCCTCTTATGGCAAAGAAACGCCTCAAAGCGTTAATACAACTTGAAGTGTCCATTGACTCAATGACCTCAATGTGGACGGCTCTGGAGCTCATACAGCAGAACATCATAGCCCACCGTTTGCTCTCAGCTTGTCCTCCTCTTGTTCGTCTGGCAGTAATACACCAGGGTCCAAAGACATCCAATCCCACATATGTAAATGGAGGGCAGGTTTGAAGGCGTTCTGGAGGCAAATTTGCCATGCGTTGCTCTTGCATTTTGCCTCTGAGTTGCGACAAGTTATACATTTGTGTAAGACTGAATTGATGAGCCTCTTCCCCCCCAAGAGCCATAAACCTGCAGCTCTGATGGCTCCTTCTGTCAGATGACGGCCTTGGTGTTTGACTTGGGCGTGATGGTGTCTGACAAGCAACAAGGCGATGTGGTTATCCTTTGGGAGGATTATGGGGTTCTTCTCTCCAGTGCCCAGGTTAGCGTTCTTTAGTCGTCCTCCAACACAAATGAGATTGTTCTCCAAGGTTGGACTGAGGCAACGAAGTCTGCTGTTTATCGGGACTGTCTTATTCGTGATCAAAGCCTCAAATTCCTTTGAAAATGCTCTCCTCTGAACAGCTGAAATAATGACTTCCTTTGCTAGGGATAGTTCATCTGGGGTTCGAGACAGATCACACCTGTGCCACCCTTGACACTTGTCCATGTCTTTAGTGAGCTTAAAGGACCTCACAATGTGAATTAAGTGTGCTATAGCTCGGACAAGAGAGTTGAAGCTGGAGAACCTTAGGAAGCGTTCTGTGCTGAGGGCTTTTCTCTTGCAGCTTTGTGGCATAGCTCCTCACTTGGGGACGGATATCCACGTCCAATTCTGGTTTGATCAGGTCGAAGGACTGAACTGGATCTGGTTCGTTGGGAGAGTCGAGCAAGAAGTCAGGGCCTTGTAACCATGCAGTCTGTGCCAAGAGTGAGGCAGGAATAGACCTTGATGCATGGTCTGCAGGATTAACCTCTGTGCGCACATAGTGCCATTGCTCAGGTTTTGTGGTTTGGCGAATGCGCTGAACTCTATTATGGACGTAGACATAGAATCGTCTGGATTCATTACGGATATAGCCGAGGACCACTTTGCTGTCAGTATAGAACTTTGTGGAATCCAGCTTCAAATCCAATTCATCATGGATTAAGTCTGCCATTTCCACTGCTAAGACTGCCGCACAGAGTTCGAGCCTTGGAATAGTTGGTTCAGACTGAGGTGCAAGTTTTGATTTGGCCATGACAAACCCAATGTGAGTTTGTCCATCTCCTTGTACGGCCTTCAAATACGCCACAGCACCGATGGCTTTGATAGATGCATCAGAAAACACACAGAGCTCTGTACGCACTGCCGTTTTCTAGTGAAGCTGATGTGTATGTCCGTGGTACATGAAGGTGTCTCAGCTCCTGAAGTGATTCTTGCCAAGCTTTCCACTTGCTGAATTTGTCTTCAGGCAGTGGTACATCCCACCCGGACTGCTCAGCGGTGAGTTCCCGAAGGAGGAGCCTTCCTTGGATTGTGACTGGGGCCAGAAAACCCAAGGGGTCAAAAACACTGTTCACCGTGGAGAGGACACCACGGCGAGTGAACGGCTTGATGGTGTTTGCAACAGAGAAAGTGAATGTGTCACTTGCCATCTCCCACAGGAGACCCAGACTGCGTTGAGTGGACGCAGCCTCTCCGCTTAAGTCCACATCCTTCGTAACTGCAGCACAGTCTTCAGATGGAAAGGCTTCCAGGACTGTCTGGCTGTTGGAGGCAAACTTGTGGAGCCTGAGGTTTGACTCGGCTAGTGACATCTGTGTTCTGCTCAACAAGCTGATGGCTTCGGCATCGGTCGACGCAGAACGAAGGCCGTCGTCCACATAGAAGTGGCGTTTCACGAAGTTGACCGTGTCGGACCCATGTTCTCGTGCACCCTCTCTAATTGCTCTCCTGAGTCCGTAGATGGCTACGGCTGGGGACGGACTGTTGCCGAAAACATGAACTTTCATTCTGTAGTCTATGATTTCTTTTGTCACATCATTGTCCCGGTACCACAGGAATCTCAGGTAATTTCTGTGGTCCTCTCGCACCAAAAAACAGTGAAACATCTGCTGTATGTCTGCCAAGATGGCAACCTTTTCCTTACGGAACCGCATCAGAACTCCGAGGAGAGAATTGTTGAGGTCGGGGCCTGTAAGCAATACATCATTGAGTGAAACACGTGTGTGTTTGGCACTAGAGTCAAACACCACCCTGATTTGGCCTGGTTTTTGAGGGTGGTAAACTCCAAAGGATGGCAGGTACCAGCATTCTTCGTCCTCTTCTAGTACTTGAGCGACTTCTGCATGGTCGTTCGCCAATATTTTCCCCATGAAGCAACGTATTGCTGTTGCATCTCTGGCTTCTTTTTCAAGCTTTGTTGGAGTGATGCAAAGCGTCTGACTGCTTGTTCTCGATTGCTGGACAAGCGTTGTCTGGGATGCTTGAATGAGAGTGGAGCCACCCAGCTGTTTGATTCATTTCTGTAGACCTCTTTGTCCATTAGTTTCAAGAAGATGCTATCTTCAATAGAAGATGCTAGCTTGTTGTCATGTTCGGTGTGACTGAAAACTGTTTGGCCCAATGTTTCCTCCACAGACTTGTTAGTCTCTGAAATCCTGTGCAAATTCGGTTAGCTTCCTCAGACTACTGAACTAAAACAAACCTATGACCCAGAAAC
The DNA here is from genome assembly GCA_900291075.1 of Melanogrammus aeglefinus. Taxonomy (NCBI): domain Eukaryota; kingdom Metazoa; phylum Chordata; class Actinopteri; order Gadiformes; family Gadidae; genus Melanogrammus; species Melanogrammus aeglefinus. The sequence goes on from OLKM01000857.1 coordinate 9,319, forward strand.
ATTAGGGTTGAAAACGGCCCTTCAAAATAAGAGCTTTTTCAAAACAAAGACCATTCAGATTTATGCTTGAAAGGCAACACATTACACAAAGCCAACCACTTAAGCGTGATGCTCGTCAATTTGACAGAAAATTGGAGGGATCCCTCAACTCTCTCTTATTTCAGAAAATAATAATTGGGCCACTTTGTCTTTGACTTTCATACATTTAAAAGGATCCATGTCCCGATTAAATAACACTTCAACTGGCAGTGATATGTACTATTCTTTTATCATGCAGAGAAGGTCCAGGCTGAACTAGAAACTGTAATTGGCACATCCAGGCAGCCCAGCTGGGCTGACAGAGAGAGCACTCCCTATATCAATGCCGTCATACAAGAGACTCAAAGGATGGGAAACATCTTACCGCTCAATGTTGTCCGTATGACTAACAAGGACACCCACCTTGGAAAGTACACCATCCCAAAGGTAGAAACCCATTCGAAGTCATTATTAGTCCGAACGCACTTTTATTTTGAAAAGATCTCCTTATTGCCCTTATTGCCCTAATTCCTCCAATAGGGTACCATGGTGATGGCCAGCCTGAACTCGGTTCTTCATGATGAGTCTATGTGGGAAACGCCAGACTCCTTCAACCCTCAACACTTCCTGGACAAGAACGGCCAGGCTAGAAAGAGAGAGGCCTTCCTGCCCTTTTCAGCTGGTATGTATCTACTCCTATTGCAGCGTTGATGGTTTGGGAAAGGGCCAACTAAAACTTTAAATTGGTACAGTTTATTACTGTTGGCCAAGTTTGTTTGGGTAAATTCTTTGTGTGTGTGTGTGTGTGTGTGTGTGTGTGTGTGTGTGTGTGTGTGTGTGTGTGTGTGTGTGTGTGTGTGTGTGTGTGTGTGTGTGTGTGTGTGTGTGTGTGTGTGTGTGTGTGTGTGTGTGTGTCCTCATAGGGAAGCGTGTCTGTCTTGGGGAACAGTTGGCCAGGATGGAGTTGTATCTCTTCTTAACCTCCCTCCTTCAGAGGTTTTCTTTCTCTGCCCCCCCTGGAGAAAAGCTCAGTCTGGACTACATATTAGGCAGCACGCACTGTCCCAAGCCCTTTCGCCTTTGTGCCACACCACGTTGATGACAATATCCAAAGCTGCCCCATAATTATACCGCTAGCATAACATCATAGCTAATATGTTATAATCAATTGCATTTTGCCATTCTGAGATTATAACACGATGTAAGCCTGAGAGACTTTTACTATTTGTGGTATAAAAGTCTAATGATTGAATGATAAATATATTTGCGTGCTAATTTCCATCATTTTAACTCGCATTGATGATATGATCACATTTATTTCATTAGTTATTTACATTTTTGCAGTGTAACATTATGAAAAAGCCAAACTAAGTACCTAAATTTCTATATCACAATACTAATAATGAAAATTACATTTAACCTGAGGTGTGGTTGTAGAAATGTGTCATCATGTTGACCCCTTAAATAAACAAACACATCATTTTAAATTGGTGATTGTTTGTTTTGAATGATGTAAAACAATAAAGTAGATACACAAATCATTCACACTTGTTGTGGTCACTTGTGCTACATGTTGCAATCCCGGCTGTTGGAATATTTAACTGGAATGGCTTTTCTTTAACTTTTGATAATTTAGAGAGATTGTATACATAAATCCGCTTTTTTTCCTCATCTAAATAGCTATTTCTGCGTTACACAGCATTTTACAAGTGTCTGATGTCTAGGCCTATACGCATCCAATAAAGGTAAAGCATTATGGTTCCGGCTTTAGTAAGATTATGTTGGCCGTCAGAACTAGTGGGCAGATAGAAAATAAATAATAATGTGGAGAGGAATTTTTTGTAAATATATATTTAGCTCTGAAACAGACTTTGAACAAGTCTATTCAGCAAATTACTTCTGAATCAGGCATAAATTACATAATAATAATAATAATATAATAATAATAATAATAAAAAAAAATACATAAAGGTAGGATCCTATGTTGGCCAACACTCTCCAAGCCTTAATCACTTCTGGCACCCCGGGCGGTCGCCTGGTTCGCCCGTACCTGAAACCGCCACTGACAAGACGCGCCCAAACTCGGAAACACACCTATTTTAACCTTTGTTCTTCTTTCAAGCGGTCAGGCTACAACATTCTCAACCAACACGTCGCTTAAGTGCATAAGCAATGGCGTTGTTCTCTGAAATATTAGCCTTTGAGTGGATGGACACCAGATGTGTATTTATATTCTTCTTGGTGTTCCTGCTCCTTGCTGATTATTTAAAGCACAGAGTCCCGGGTGATTTTCCTCCGGGACCCTGGGCTATTCCTTTCATCGGGGACGTCCACCGAATCAAGTCCAGCCAAATACATCTGCAGTTCGACAAGGTATGTGTGTTGCACGAATCGGAGATTAATCTGTTAAACGTATAATGCGGTTTAGTAGTGTGTCCGCAGCAGTGCTTAAACATCAATCGGCAAGTGAAATCGATGTTAAAGTGTGGTAGTCATGTTATCATAACGGTAGTCATGGTATTCCTAAACGGAGAGAGGGTGATGCATTTAGCATGACCAATTTAGCATCTGATCTCGGTCCACCACCACGAGAATTCTGGTGTTACACCAAATTCTGCGACCCACCGAAAAATGTGACCCCAGGGGGCGCTGTTGCACATTTTCTGCAACATGCACATTTGCATTATAACAAAAACATAAATAAAACATAAGATCTCCCCTCACCCTTGGGTCTTTCTTTTCTTGATGCTAACATTAATTCTAAACAGCGTTTTACACAGTAGCCTATAATAGGAAATGCTCAAAGGTAAATCAGCGTAATTTAACACTGACTAGCTTTTTATGGGTAAAGAAGCAAAGGTGAAGGCCCGTACTTAACGTCCTATCATTGTATGGGTCTGTAAAATGCAAATCAAAACAAATGTATTTATTAAGCACCTTTTAATAAAAAGTTAATTGGTTAGAGGGAGATCTTATGTTTTATTTATGTGGGTCACAGAATTCGGTTTAACACCGGTCCCTTACTGCCTCTGCACGTCAGATAACAACATAGGACAGTCCCCGCAGAGGCATTATCATTATAAAAGAACAGCAACTTTAACAACAAGGATAACCAATATGGAATGTTGAAGAAGAATTTGACAAAGTAATATCCTAACCATGTAATGCAAAAGGATATCCCGCCGTTTGATCAGCGTAGGCTTCGAAATAAGTTTGAAGTCGTAGGCCTACAGCAAACTACAAACAAGCACACAGAATTGAAGATGCATAATCATGTTAGCAGGGAACCTTTCTTTTTTATTCAATAAATCACATCAAATCTCCAATTTCTGTTTTAGTTTGCTGAGAAATATGGACCCATTTTCAGTCTTCGAATGATGGGTGGAAGGGTTGTGGTGGTCAACGGATACAAGCTTGTGAGGGAAGCCTTGGTCGAGAAAGGCGAAGACTATGTGGATCGCCCAAGTGAACCATTGTTTGAAGAGATAGTTGGAAATAAAGGTATTGTGCTTGCATGTCTAAAACATCCCCAAATTACACTTATTCAGTAGACACAGTAAACAGGGAGAGACTGGCAACAATCAATGCATAAAATAAAAAAGTAAGCAATATAAGTGCTCATGTAGTAAGGTGTATATTGGAATAAGAAACACAGTGCATGGTGGTGGTGCATTGCAACAAAGAGATATAAATAATAGAGCCTGATCGATACTGGATTATAGGTGCCGATATCGATATCAGCCTTTATTATATAAGTGTGTGTGTGTGTGTGTGTGTGTGTGTGTGTGTGTGTGTGTGTGTGTGTGTGTGTGTGTGTGTGTGTGTGTGTGTGTGTGTGTGTGTGTGTGTGTGTGTGTGTGTGTGTGTGTGTGTGTGTGTGTGTGTGTGTGTGTGTATGTATATATACACACACACACACACACACAGTATATCATGGTCCTGGTGTTGGAGCAACCCCTTAAGATTTGCTACTCACCTTCAAGCAATGCTTCAGGCCACAGTAACATCGTATTAGAAGCGTGGGCTAAAGGAACCAATTACCTGGAGTATGGGGAGGAGCTACTGACCTTCAACACAGAACAGGATGTAGAACTGTTAGTGTTGGGACTTGGGAGTGGTTACACGGATATGATCTCTAGAGGTTCAACCGCCGAAGTAGAGTATTCATAAAGCAGTGATTAAATTAATTAATCTACACCAGGGCTCGGCAACCCTAGGCACAGGGCAGCATAATCCTCACTTAAAGATTTATTTATTTATTTTTTTTTTATTATTATTATTATTATTATTATTATTATTAAAAATTTTCACAGCACAATGCGGATGCATAATCACTAGGCCTACTACCGATTTTTTTTTTTTACTTGTTTTGGGCATTTCCTCCCAGTGCAAATATGTTTAAATTAGTTAGAAAGCAGTGTTCTGAAATGGGATCAATTAATAGTTTTTAAACCTATGTAGTGAGTAATAGAGAAGACAATATTTAAAATATTGTTGCAAGTGGCCTGTATGCATCGCCTTCACATGGTTTTGCAAAGCTGTACATGTCTTAAAGATATTGATGTGGATGGTTCCAACATTCTCATATATTCTCGTTTTTTACATTTCTCACAGTGCAAATGTTTTTGAATGAGTTTTTGAAAATGGTGTTTTAAGATGGGACGAATGTAGTTATAATTTGTAAACCCATGTTGCAAATATAACAACAAAAAAACATTTAAAATGTTGATGCATGATTGTGGACTATATGGAAATAGTACAATTCCAGGTCTTCTGGAAATGTTTTTGGTCGCTATGTCATAATTCAGCTTAATATTTAATATATTGTTGCTTAAGGCACACTCATTAAGGAGAAAATATCAAACTGGCACTGCATGTTGAGAAGGTTGCTGACCCCTGATCTACGCCATTTCCAAAGTTTTCATATCGGCAAACACAAACACTGATAGCGATGTATCTGTTATAGGCCAACAGATATATCGGTCAGGCTCTAATAAATAGTCAGACATTCTCATTAAAGTGCTATGTCAAAGTACACAAGTCAGTTGATAAGATAAGTCTGTAGAAGAGATGATTGTTTTGTAAGCTTTTTGAAGATTGAGAAGAGCTTTACTATTCTATCTACGCTTTATATGTATGATTACTCTTGGTAAATATACTGAACTTCTATATCTCTACATTCTAAGAAACTGAGTAGTAGCAAATATATACATGAATGGCTTTTTAACCATCAACCAACAAAGCTTTGTTTTTGTGGCTATCATGCTGTTCATGATAATAACAGTACAATACATAACCGTAACCCTAGAGTTTAAACTATGAAACTTATAAATCACTATTTATTTCCAACAGGTTTGGTGAGTTCTAATGGCTACAAATGGAGGCAGCAGAGGAGATTTGCCCTGCACACACTCAGAAACTTTGGTTTGGGTAAAGCTAGTCTGGGAACCGTCCATCCAGCAGGAGTGCCAGTACCTGACTGAGGTCTTTGCTCAACAGGAAGGTAGGCCTACTAGAGTGCTTTCATCCTATAGAGGATTCAATATAAGCGCAATACTTTTAAAAAGCAACCTAGGACGCTAGCCAACACCCCTAGCTCTTCTAATAAGATTCTCACCGTCTTAGGAGCCCCCTTCGATCCTAAAATGGCAACTTGACCAAGGCGGTGTCCAATATCATCTGCTGTTTGGTGGTTGGGAAACGCTTTGAGTACACTGAGAAGAAGCATCAGACTATGATTGAGAACATCAGTGACCTGTTTTACCTTGCAGGACAAACATGGGCACAGGTAAGTCCTTGAAGTTATTGAATTGATATACATTTTGAATGTATTTTAGCCTATGTTAACCTTACCCATGGCCTACAGAATTTATCTTTCCAACAGTACCAGTCAATGAGGTGTATATGTGATGCTGAAGATGTTTGTATGCTGTGTTTATTGTATCTTGTGATCATCTTTCAGTTGTCATGATCTGTCATCAGAATTACCAGCATGTTGTCAATTAAGATGGGTACACAGATCATATAATAGCCACTGGATGAATGACAACAATAGAGTACATATGCTATACCAGAATGACCGTACATCAAATGGATGGATTGGACGCAGGTTTAAGTTGAACGTTTCCTGTCTAAGTAGACCTTTGTGTTCTCTGTAGGTGTACAACATGGTTCCATGGCTGATGAGACATATCCCCGGACCTCACAAGAAGATATTTTCTCTGACGCATTCAATTATGTCCTTTACTGAAGAGCAGATCAAAGAGCACAGAGTGGATCATGACCCCTCATCACCCAGAGACTACATCGACTGCTTCCTCACAGAAATGGACAAGGTACGTCTGTACCTGTGGTGGTTAATGTTTCACACAGCTGCCCTGTAGGCAGTTTGATTTCCCACTATAAATTAAATGTTACATAAACTATTATTTATATAATTTTGGTGTTTATCTGTTGTATGTTTCTGTGTTCTTGGTAGAATGAGGATTCCAAATCTGGATTTGACATAGAGAACCTGTGTATTTGTACACTGGACCTATTTGCGGCTGGGACTGAAACCACCAGCACCACTCTAAACTGGGGACTGCTCTTCATGTCCTACTACCCTGACATACAAAGTAAGGTGGAATATTTGTGTTGCATTCATTGTGTGACCATTGGTTGACCAGAGTTTGTTGAATTTTAAATGAAAAATGAATGCATGTAATGAGGTTTTGATTGGGGTAGGGGGAATCCCTTTGGGGTCCTCAGATTGGAAGCTGCCTTAAAAAATCTCTGGAGTTCTCAATAGTTACTCGTGCCATCCCTTGTGTACCCACTTTCCACTTTACCAATAGCAGTGGGAAGAAGTGGGGCTGTTAAAAGGGCCGGGGGGCACTTTTTATTCATTTATCAATTGAATACAATACGGATGCTGCAGAATAGGTCAGAACACACAGGTGGCAAGTCTTGTTCATAATGCTTTAATTGGGATTCGAACTCTCAACCTAAAGTCACCTGTACAAGGCATTATCCCTTTGTGCCACTTATAAACCTGAAATGCGGCCTCATTCACATGGTCAAAATTTATATTGATAACCACACAACATCCAGAAAACTCAAAGCAAACATTTCTCAAGTGAATTAAGCATATACCTTCAAAGCATATACCTGAAAAATCTTGGAAATTCTGGGGAAATTAAACGTTTGTAGTCAAGCACACTAAGGGAAGAAATATAAATATGACAGAGTTAATTCTGAAGGAAAAATGGTTAACGAAAAAGTTCCCCTTAATGCTATACTATGTCTTGGCAGTCAGATTCTTGGAAACTAATGCCCCTTTTCCACTGCCAAAATAGTCCCGACTCTACTCGGTGCGGTTAGTGCAGCCCTACACGGCACGGTACCAGTAAATTTTCGCTTTTCCACACAAAACCGTGGCCTGGAACTGGGCGGAGTCGGAGAGCGGAGTCTGAGGTGTTCAGGCGTGACGTCAGCTTCAGGCGACTAGAAAGTGCCATGCCGCGGTCAGAAAAAAAAGTAAACAACGATGGAAGCACTGGACGACATCGAGGCAGTACTGCTGTTGCTGATTGCTCTGTGGCTTGTAGCGATTCCATTTTTCTTATCGTTTTGTCGTAGTTGCTCTCGCAGTTGTGTTTTCATACATGACGGGTGGAATGTTTAAAGACCCCCGTGCTTCGTCGCACATATGACGTCATTTCATCTAACCAATCAGTGGACAGCACTGTTCACGTGACATTTAGGCCCCCGAGTAGTACCGGTTAGACCTACCTCTGAAACAGGTACGAACAGGTACTGAAAATCATAACGGGTCCCGCCTCCAATCCACAGTGAAGCTCTCAAATCAGGGTAGAGTCGTGCAGAGCCGTGTAGTACCGAAAACGTGCAGTGGAAAAGGGGCATAATGAGCCAGATGATGAATGAATTTCAGGTGCCGTTCAATGTTCTGTTTCTTAAATGAATTTCAATGTTCAGCATGCTCCAATCAGGATTCAAACTCTCAACCTAAGGATCACCATAACAGTATTAGCCCGTTGTGCAGGTTAATATGATGAAAGAATTTTGAGTCCAGGTCAATCTCGTAAAGGAGAAATACGACTAGCCACCTTTGGGTGCAGTACCACAATTTGGGATTATTAGTAGTGGGGGGTATTGGTATCCACCTAATAATAGTTGTATGGTTTTTTTTATAATAACAAAATGGTCATATAAGGAAAATGGGCTAACTGCTCCAACTCTATTGGCCAATAGAGGTGGCGCTATTGTAAAAATTCATGAATTAGGCTTATTTCTCCTCACCAGATTGACCTGGACTCAAAATTCTTTCAGAATATTAATCTCTAGAATCAGACGCATTTATAAAACCCTGTCTTATGCCCTAAAAAGTAATACTTTTCCCACAATTTCATATTAAAGCTAAACATGATAAAAAAAAAAAAGATTCACAGGCTACAAAAATAGTCAAAAATTCACCAAAATCACCACATAAAATCTTTAGACCAAGCCTCACAAAAATCATCAAACAGAATTTGTTTTACTTGGTTCCATTTGAGAAATATTGGCCAATAGAGTTGGATTATTTTATTTTATTGTATGAAAACGTTTATATGTGAAGCACTTTAAGTCTGTCTTCAACAACTGTGTATGAAAAGTGCTATATAAATAAAGTTGCCTTGCCTTGCCTAAATGCCCTAATTGTAATTGTATCAACTGGCTTGGAACAAGCCATACAATGATGGGAAGTTTGTTTACAAATGCCTCAGTTTCATGGTTGAAATCTTGTCTCCTCTAAACGACAAACTAAAACAAATGGTATCTGACGTCCAAATGTCCTGCCACACTGTTGAACACAGGATATCAGACACGTTGTGTCATCAAAGAAGAACTCCTTGATATTATGCCATTAAAAGCAGAACCTGGGGCATAGATGTGAAAGAAACACAGATGGCTACATTTGTGAAAGCAAATTACAGTAAATCTGTCTGAGTAGAGGTGTGTGTGTGTGTGTGTGTGTGTGTGTGTGTGTGTGTGTGTGTGTGTGTGTGTGTGTGTGTGTGTGTGTGTGTGTGTGTGTGTGTGTGTGTGTGTGTGTGTGTGTGTGTGTGTGTGTGATGTGGCTCCACAGTAACAGTAAAAAAAAAATGGCTTTTTGACTGGATGGCCACCCCTGTTCTAAACATTCCAATTAAATAACACTTAAACTGGCAGTGATATGTACTATTCTTTTATCATGCAGAAAAGGTCCAGGCTGAACTAGATACTGTAATTGGCACATCCAGGCAGCCCAGCTGGCCTGACAGAGAGAGCACTCCCTATATTAATGCCGTCATACAAGAGACTCAAAGGATGGGAAACATCTTACCGCTCAATCTTATCCGTATGACTAACAAAGACACCCACCTTGGAAAGTACACCATCCCAAAGGTAGAAACCCATTCCAAAATCATTATAAGTCTGAACACACTTTTATTGATAAAATGTCCTTATTGCCCTTAATGCCCTAATTCCTCCAATAGGGTACCATGGTGCTGGCCACCCTGAACTCGGTTCTTCATGATGAGTCTATGTGGGAAACGCCCGACTCCTTCAATCCCTCAACACTTCCTGGATAAGAACGGCCAGGCTAGAAAGAGAGAGGCCTTCCTGCCCTTTTCAGCTGGTATGTATCTACTCCTATTGTAGCGTTGATGGGTATTGAAATATGGAAGCATATATATGTAGCAAAATTCAAAGGGCAATTGCAATTTGCAAATTTACAATTGACAATTCATTATGCAATTTAATAATGTAATTTGTAAATACAATTTGTAAAATGTTTTGGAAAACGTATCAGCCATTCGCGTCTGGGCGGGATGGGGGAACTACGTCACTTTCTCGTCAGATGATCATTGATCATCTGACGAGTTGATCATCCACGACCTAGCAGTTGATCAATCCACGACCTAGCAGCACTTGGCACTTTCTTTTCTATGCTTAGCATTGTGCCAGGTTTGATTAGGTTGACATATATAGTAATAACATGAAAATGAGGGAAAAGACTGCTGTGGGAGGCCGCTGCAGCTCTAATTGAGCAGCGAGATGCAGGGTCCGAAACAGCGACCAACATGCCTGCATCGGATCGCACCGGAGAAGGGCGCGCAAACCGCGTGTACCACTTTTCTGCTCGTATTGGCTACTTTAGTCAAATAACTAGTCTAGGGGGTGTAGGGGTTGACTCGGCTTAGCACAAGAGGTAGAGCAGTTTTCTTGTAACCGAAAGGTTGCTAGTTCGATCCCCAGCTGAGTGTTGATGTGTCCCTGAGCAAGACACTTAACCCTAACTGAGCTGGCTGCCGCTTTGCATGGTTGACTCTGCTGTCGGTGTGTCAATGTGTGCATTAACCGATGTAAGTCGCTTTGGATAAAAGCGTCTGCTAGATGCACTAATTATAGTTTTGGCCGTTATCTCCCTTGCACGATCTGTAGGTATGCATTGTTGATCTGAATAAACGTTGTGTCTCAGAGTGATACTGCCTTGCGTCACATTGATTCTCAAGCTCACTGCTTTGCTTAGAGACGATACAGAGCAAAAGATTACACATCAGGCGACCGAAAGAGCGAATAACATAATTTTTGGGTGGGTTGTAGGCAGTGGAGGAAAACACACAGGTTTTGAATAATGGCGTAATGGCCTCTTCTTTTTGGAAACAAGGCAAATATCATGGTCTATAATAACATGGTCCGTCGGGTCACAAGTTGATCTGGCTGCCTCCTGCGCTTAGGAAGTCTAGTTGTGCTTTTAAGTACTAGTCTGCAGATGATGAAGTTTCTGTGGAATGGAATCTCATCTTGAAATATTTCCCCCCAAAAATGGTATGAGTTTGAATCCCGTATTTATTGTAAAAAAAACATTTTCCATTTATTTTGGATTAAAATGGTTCTATGTGACAAGTTTCCTCCAATTAGACTCCAAATACGAATGAGATGGGAATGTTTCCTGAAAATTTTTATTGAAAACAAATCAAAGAGGCATTCGCAAGGACAGCTACGAGTCTTTTCCCGATTTCCAACAGCTGCCGTAGCCACGTCAACAAGCAACGTATTCGGCTGATGGTCAGCAGTTAACATGGTCCCTAATTGACCTGAAACACTGGTTTGCGCGCCCCTTCTCCGGTGCGATCCGGTGCAGGTGTGGGTGTCGGATTGACTCAGCTGCCAGATCGACTCAGGGTCCTAGATGCGCAATAATGACAGACTTCCTGTAAACGCTGTCTTTTAAATGCGCGTTTCATTCATACCCATGTTATTCCCAAGTATTAACGATCTCCTTTTGTTTTCTAATCTATGAATAATAATCTAATGTAAAAATTATTGTTTGCATATACTTGGCTTATATATAAAAGAAGAATCAGTTAACTCGATTCACTGAACGGGGCGATCCACTTTATTTCCAGCGCTCCCAACACAGAGTCAAAACAGCGACCCACACGCAGACACTTCCGTTCTTCTCCTTCAGAATAAGAGTCCCTAACAGGAACTGGGTTACATATGCATTCATCAGTGCTTTTAGACGTGTTTCCAATAGCTCTGTTTGTGCGAAAGAACGGGCTGCGTTCAATGAAATCAAAACCAAAACGGATTGAGCCTTCTTTCAATGTCCATGATTGAGCCCTGTTTATAAACAACCCTCCCGGGTTTTTTCCGTTGGCTTGTGTCGATACGTCAAGTGTCGATAGGTCATCTGTAAGCGCAGGACCCCGAATCGATCTGGCAGCCAAGTCAATCCGGTACCCACACAGGCATGGTAGTCGCTGTTTCGGACCCTACATCCCGCTGCTCCTCTAGAGCTGCAGCGGCCTCCCGCAAGTCTTTTCCGCCATTTTCACGTTATTACTATATACGTCAAACCTGGCACACTTCTAGGCATAAAAAAGAAAATGCAAACTGCCAAGTAGGCTACTAGGTTGTGGATGATCTGGTCTGACGAGGAAGTGACGTAGTTCTCGCCCGGACGCAATTGACTGATACGGTTTGCAAAATCTTTTGCAAACCGTTTTGCATAATCTTTTGCAAAACGTTTTGCGGATTGAAATGTAATTTGAATTTCGCAACACAGGGAGCATGGCAAAGTGCCATTGCAATCACAGGTAGCTTTTCAATTTGAATAAAGGAACTCAAAAAAGAATGACAAAATGTTATTCCATTTTTATTGTTATAACTTGCAAATTTTATTGAGGATTTCATTGTTACTTTTCATATGAAAATACACTTTGAATAACGTATTTACAAATGACATTATTAAATTGCATAATGAATTGTCAATTGCATAATGTGATGACTTATTGAATTGCAGTAGTGGTGGGAAAAATCATAAATTTTGGCAGGGTGCTATAAAGTCACTGTGATGTGTGGGTGGTTTGTTTAATGTTGGTAGGAGTTTCCTACAATGTTTGTCATTTGAATACCTGCTTGTATTGTCATGTTAATCCACATATTAAGCAGTGTTGATTCGGGACCTTTATAGACCCTTTTATTTTTTACAGTTTACTACTGCTGCCACGTTTGTTTGGGTTAATTCTGTGTGTGTGTGTGTGTGTGTGTGTGTGTGCGTATGTGTGTGTGTGTCCTCATAGGGAAGCGTGTGTGTCTTGGGGAACAGTTGGCCAGGATGGAGCTGTATCTTTTCTTCACCTCCCTCCTTCAGAGGTTTTCTTTCTCTGCCCCCCCTGGAGAAAAGCTCAGTCTGGACTACATATTAGGCACCACGCACTGTCCCAAGCCCTTTCGCGTTTGTGCCACACCACGTTGAAGACGATATCCAAAGCTTCCCTATGATTAAACCATAGCATCATAGCCAATATGTTATAATCAATTGCATTCTGCCATTTTGAGAACACGATGTGAGCCTGAGAGACTTTTACTAATTGTGTTGTAAAAGTCTAATGAATGAATAATGAATATATTTCCGTGCTAATTTCCAGAATGTTAATGCGCGGTGATGATACGCTCATGATGATACGTTAACAAAATCGACTAGGAAGATGCTAATAATTACGTTTGACCTGAAGTGTGATTGTAGAAATGTGTTAACAAGTTGACCTTTTGAGTAAAATGACCTTATTCTCATCGATACAATTTTTTCTCTCCAAAAAGCCTATACATTCCTTAAATAAAAAAAATACATCATTTTCCATGATAGACTGTTTCGAATGATAAAACAAAAAATAAACACACAAATCCATCACACTTGTCACTTGTTCTTTAGCTTTTGACAATTTAGAGAAAGGGTTGTATAAATCTACTTTTCTTTTCATCTAAACAGTCTGTAACAGACTGTAGACAGGTCCGGCGGGGGTAGGTCTCGGCGGCAGTCTGGCAGCTCCGGCGCGGGGAGCTCGGCGGCAAGTCCAGCAGCTCAGCTCCCCGGAGTACAATCCCTTTCACCTCCATGTCGCGGTTCGGACTTCAGAGAGTCAAGGCCAAAGTTCCCTTCCCCCAATTCTTCTCAACCATGGCCGAGATATCCCCCACTACGAGTCTTTACTTATTATAGAAGTACCAGAGACGTTAGACGCAGTCTTTATGATTCATAATATCATCCAAGGCGCACATAGCTTTTGGCCGTGATATTAAATATGATATTATATAAATACCAATATATATTATTATATTATAATGGACACCCAGCAACCAATCAGAATCGAGTATTCACCCAGACCATGGTATAAATACAAATATATTATACTATTATATATGTAAGGGATAATGTATAGTTCGGAGGTTGTTATGGAGAAATAAACCCCGACAGGTTGTATGGAACCCCGACTACTGGTCTACTGGTCCTAGTTCAAGTTAACCAGGGGTGCACATCGTGGCAAGTAGAAAAACACAGCCCTGCCCTGAAAAGCACCCCCCCTGTATTTCTTTTTGGTTGATCCCAGCATCAAATGCTTTTCACAGTCTAGAGATGGGACTAGTGTGTATAACCAGAGTGAGTTTCATCCATGTGGACCTTTCCTAGTTCAAGTTAACCAGGGGTGCACATCGTGGCAAGTAGAAAAACACAGCCCTGCCCTGCCTCTTTTATCCCAGCATCAGGTACTTTAAACAGCGTAGGCTACAGATGTGGATATATTTATTATATTTCATTTTATTAAGCAGCATGAAAAATATTTCATATCTTAAAAACAAGACAGAGAGAGCATATCCTTTAATATTGAGAAACACATGACAATCAGTGCACTTCAAATTCCTTCACCTTGCAGGCCACATTCTAGATCAGAATGTTATTGTTGTTGACCTAAATGAACCTGAATTGCAGGAAAAGCTACATAATATTTAGCCAAGCCTGCTCTATGATACACTCCTTTGTTATTGCATTTGAACACATGCAATATTTTATATTAATTTTAATATATTTTATACTTTAAACATGAGCATTAGAGCTCAATAACTCCCAGGTCATGTGACCTATTTGCTCAAAATCAACACAGAACAGAAGATCTAAGCCTCCTCTATGACTCTCACCTGTTTTTATTGTATTTGAACACATGTAATTTTTATATTAATTTTTATATATTTTATACTGAGCATTAGAGCTCAATAACTCCCGCGAACCAATGCCATTCCCTTCTATTCCCTTCACAAATCATTAAATCACGAGGCAGCATTTCCCCCAGTGTTTGTTTGCGATATTGAGGCGAATTGCTTCACTTTTCCAACAGCGGAGCGGCTCAAGCGCGCTCCCGCGAGGGGGTGCTTTTCACGCCAAGGGTTCATAATACGGCACAACACCGGTGTTGTGCCCAAAAGTGATCGTCTGCCAGAATCTGATTTGTGGCCGCGGGAGCGCGCACAGCAGCCCGTTGAGCGGTCTGATTTTATGCCGCGTTTCCACTGCAGGGTGCGGTACGGTTCGGTTCGCAAAAGTGCGGTAAGGAGCCGTACTCGTTTTGCTCTTGTCTTCAGTACTCCTCCGTTGGGGTACTGAGACGCCTGAAAGGGTGCCGGAAAATTCGAGTTACACACCCCCTCCGTTGATTGGTCGACAGAATCGTCACTTCCGGGTGACGTGGGATAAAAAACAAAACAAACAAACCTAATAAACCGTTGGAACACACAAGACCGGAAACCATAGCAACACCGGTAAAGAAACCCCGAGATGCCCAATCCCTAGTATGAGAGGTCCCCGCGCTACGGTCATCCGGAGGCGCATAGAGCTTTTGGCCGTGACGCAGGAGCGTCGCTAGCAATTGAAAACATTCGGGGCTGTAGCCCAGAAGTTAGAGACCTTTTAAAACGGGTGTTCGGGAGGGTTTCTCCTCCGAGAATATTTGAAAATCGGGCTGATGAACATTCAATTGTAACGTAGTTTGAGAAGTAAAAGAAAGACCAATCGTCATGTCGGACTGACCTCACGATCATTGTCAATGTCAACCATAAAACTTAGTTTTCCCCAAAAACCCTGTCGTCTGTCGTTATGGTGGGTTGTCCAAAGCTGCTGATTTTATGCGTGTTGGACAAGGCAACAGTGGGTCACTCGGTTATAACCTGCATGAAAGTTCAATGTTGTCATTAGCTGTTACGTCTTTCTGACCAATCGCAGTTCAGGGCCGACCTGGGCTGTACCACTTCGGGAGGGGGCGCTCAGTTGTCCCCTCTAGACAAAATCGAATTGGTTGCGCCGTTGACACGTTAACGGCGGTGTCACACCAAATTTGTACCGGCTGCCAAATTTGTACCGGGTGACGTAATCCATTCAAACCTGCCTAGCAACAGATGACCGCGCCGCGGACGATCGCGAGATGACCGCGGATGATCGCGAGATGACCGCGGACGATCGCGAGATGACCGCGGACGATCGCGTCGAATGACGTAGGAAAGTTCGCGAACATTCTCGATATAGTTCATAGATATATTATAGATATTATATATTATATTATAGATATAGTTCGATATAGTTATTTTGTCTCTGGCAACATGAGCGCGAATGTTTTTTGAAACCTGCTTTATACACTCAGTTTACTAGTTTAATGCGATTAAACAATAAAATCCAATGCGAATCTAAAGTTAGTAACTCTAATAAATGTAATTAGGAACGCTAATAAATGTAATGTGTTATCTGTCTGGTCGCGTTCCGTGAACTATATCGAGAATGTTCGTGAACTTTCTTACGTCATTCGACGCGATCGTCCGCGGTCATCTGTTGCTAGGCAGGTTTGAATGGATTACGTCACCCGGTACAAATTTGGCAGCCGGTACAAATTTGGTGTGACAGCGGCCCACAGGGAATTCTCCAAGTACGTCTCGCTGCGGCCTGCGGGAAGGCGGGGCGTGACATCACGCCCCGCCCACATCACGGGCGAGTGCATTCTGGGACACATCACGGGCGAGTGCATTCTGGGATTGTTTGCGCCCGAATATATTAATAATATTTTAATATATAATATATATATAGATCGTTAAATCGCTTGACGGTAAATTACGTATATATATATATATATATATATATATATATATATATATATATATATATATATATATATATATATATATATATATATATAAAACGGGTGGCATAAATCAAGCGATCTGATTGGTTCCCAACTGTTGTATAGTGAGCGTATACACACAGCTATACAGAGCTGCTATAGAGGGTATTCGCACGCCCCGACACTGATTGAGAGTGAGTTGTCTGAACTGAGTGAAGTGAGCTGTCGTTCTGAGTTATCAATATTATGGCTTCGTTCGCACGTTATCAAATGGAAACCATCCATCGTAACGTTACAACTTACTCCCTGTGATAAAATAATGTATAGACTGTGTGCTAGACCGATCTAACGGGGTCATCCCTATGTTCCCCGCTTTGTATGTGACCGGTGTTTTTCGTAGGTGGAATCCGGAAGAATGAATATTAGGGTTACGGTTATGGTTAGGGTTAGGATGAGGGTTATGGTTAGGGTGAGGGTTACGGTTATGGTTATGGTTAGGGTTAGGAGTCAGCGTGTGAGTTTGCCTGACAGGCTGTCTGTCCAATCCTAGCGCTTGAGGCGAAACTTTTTCCGGATTCCACCTACGAAAAACGCGACCGGGGAACATAGTTTACGCTCCCGATCTATCTCTAACTACTACCACAGGTAACTCTCTCGTTACCTGTGGTGACGAATAAATAAGTAATAAAACAAGAACCATTTTGAATTTAAGCACAATCTGGTGTAGCACCCCTAAGCCTTACCTTTGTACCAATGGGGCACACCTGTGTTATTTAACTAACCCAACTAACTATTAGGCCTAATAGTTTCACTTCTTCCCCTCTAATGGGTACACTATACAAGTCTTAAGATATGACTAATACGTGTTCTTATCTAGATCTTTCTATTACTTTATTAGGCCTACAATATAAAATGTACCAAAATGTACCAAATGTTTACCACCGAATGAATTCAATGTTTGTGCTTTAAATCAACCAAAAAGTACCAATTATGAAACACAGATCATAGCAGCTATGCGCAGTCATATTTATCCGATTTAATGTGTTCAGGGTCTTAACAAGAGCAGAGAAGGCTAGACACTAACGTGTGTTAGTCAATGAATCATTATATTATAGCATATATATATATATATATATATATATATATATATATATATATATATATATATATATATATATATATATATATATATATATATATATATATATATAATAACCTATTAGTCAAATAATCCGATATTATTTATTTGAATGATAAATAATAGATAATAAACATATCGGTGCATGAAACATACCGCCATCGAATAGAAGTTTCCAGAAAGACCGGTTTTTCCGAGAAGCATCTCTCGTCAGAACAAGAAGAACCGGTTTTTCTTGTTCTGACGCAATCCCAGAATGCACTCGCCCGTGATGTGGGCGGCCGCAGGCCGCAGCGAGATGCTTCTCCTCCCAACTCTCCCGATTACCGCTCGTGTGTGCGTGCATGCGTGTGTGCGTGGGTTATTCGATTGCCTGGTAAACGTGTAGGCCTACGGTAATATTCATACTGGTTTAAATAATACATTTGATAGTATTTCCCATCGTTGCTGAGCAAGAGTTTTGTTTGACATTCGGTGATAGAAGTTTAACGGTACCACTGTCATGCACCTACCCGATGTCAAGTGGACCGGGTTGAATTCACTGCGGGTCTCTCTTCTTATATCCATCTTGCCAAAGATATTTTATTACTGTCCTTCTAACACTCTGATCTCACTAAAAGGCTAGCAGCACGAAACAGCATTATCGACAACATGCGCTATGCATAGGGAAGAAAGAATACCAACGCTGAATTTGCAACATTCTGCAACAAATGATTCTAAATCTGCCCATATATGGACATGTCAGAGTTTTGCGGTTTCCACTCGCTACAATGTTCCATCTGTGGCCGCTGGTAATACGACCACAAAGAAGTAAACTCTACGGGGCTATCTTCATCATTATGGTTTTGTTTTTTTGGACGGCACAGCGATCCGGGGCTATTCCCAAAAGATGGGGCTATAGCCTCGAATGCCCCGGTCTAACGACGCGCCTGCGTGGCGTGACGTTATATACATCTGGACGCCAGTTAACACTTAACAGCATAGGATCACACTCCACGCAGAAAGTCATTCACATAATACAATGGAAAAGAACAACAACTACAACAACAACAACAAGGATAACCAATTTGGAATGTTGAAGAAGAATTTGACAAAGTTATATCCTAACCATGTGTGGCCTGTGGGATTAGGTCTTCTCTCTCTCTGTCTCGTGCTGATGTTCTCTGCTACACGTTCTCTTTCCCCGTACCGCTGACGTCACCTAATAGGGGTGGGACAGGTGGGCGGTTGCGATCAGGCAGGTGTGAACACACACGAACAGGGATCCTATCCCTGGACTTTAATGACATCTCCATTTTCTATTTTAGTTTGCTGAGAAATATGGACCTGTTTTCAGTCTTCGAATGATGGGTGGAAGGGTTGTGGTTGTCAACGGATACAAGCTGGTGAGGGAGCTACTGGTCGAGAAAGCGCAAGACCTAATGTGGAGAGCCAAGTTTACCATTGTTTGAAGAGATATTTGGAAATAAAGGTATATTGTGCTTTCATGTTAAAAACATCCCAAAATTACACTTAATCAGTAGACACCTTTTTTATCCAGAGAGAGAGTCTGGCAACAATCAATTCATGAAATCATGAAAAACGTAAACAATATAAGTGCTCATCATTGTATCCTGGGGGTGGAGCAGTCGCTTAAGATTTCCTACTCCGGCAATGCTTCGGGCCACATTAACAATGTATTAAAACCATGAGCTAAAGGAACCAATTACCTGTAGTATGAAAAGGAACTATTAACCTTAACACAGAACCAGTAGCCGGACACAGTGGTGTGGCAGTACTGTGGTGTGGCAACGGCATTGTGGTGTGGCAGTTTAGGTTTTTTCTTTGTGTGTCTATCAATGTACTGATCACTGTATAGATAGATAATGATAAGCAATACATTGATTGATAGATGTTACAGAAAAAAACCCGCCCTGCCACACCACAATGCCGTTGCCACACCACAGTGCCGTTGCCACACCACAGTGCCGTTGCCACACCACAGTGCCGTTGCCACACCACAGTGCCGTTGCCACACCACAGTGCCGTTGCCACACCACAGTGCCGTTGCCACACCACAGTGCCGTTGCCACACCACAGTGCCGTTGCCACACCACAGTGCCGTTGCCACACCACAGTGCCGTTGCCACACCACAGTGCCGTTGCCACACCACAGCGTCAGGCTCCGGGGCTGCAGTTGGATGCTATTGCACTGAACATGATATAAAACTCTTAGTTTTGGGAGTGGTTACACGGATGTGCTCTCTAGAGGTTCAACCACCATAGTAGAGGATTTATAAAGAGATGATTACATTAATTAATCAACCCCCTTTCCAAAGTTTTCATATCGGCAAACACATACACCGATATGGTATATCTGTGATAGGCCAATATTGGCCGATAAAATCAGCCGATACGAACCAATTACCTGGATTAGAGCTCGACCAAAAAATCGGTCGGGCTCTAATCAATAGTCAGATGTTTTAAACAAAGTGCTGTGTCAAAGAACAGAAGTCAGTAGATAAGATGTCTTCAGAAGAGATGATTGTTTCATAAGCTTTTTGGAGATTGAGAAGGGCTTTACTATTCTATCTACTCTTCTATATGCCCTATTGTTGTTAGGCGGCCGCCTTAACAACAATAGGGCCCCGCCTTGACTGCCAATGGATTTTTTTCAGATATTTTCAAATTATTATGCATTAATAAAGTACAGAACTCGTAGGGAAAGAAAACATACTTCCATCAGGTACTAAAAATAAAGATAAATAATGCATTGGTAATACTGTTCACAACAATAGTCGTGCCATCAAGCTTTTTGAATGGAATTGAAACGGCGGCAACTGGTGGTTGTAATATTGCGAATTAAAACCCTCAGCGCCACCACCTTGACGAAGACATTTCCTGGGGGAAACACTGCTATGCTTTATTCTAAATCCCACTTTTTTTTATCTGTTATATGTGCCTTATTGTGCTGTTTTGTTTTGTTCTCTGTTTGTTAAATGAACTAAATCCATAATAAAAAAGAACAAAAACTAAATCAACATTTTAAGAAACCAAATATATACAGAAGAAAGCAAGCAAAAAAGCAAATATAAGAAAGCAAATATATACAGAAATTGCTTCATGACCATCAACTTTCCAAGCTTTGTTTGTGGAATCTCCCTGCTGTTTATAATAATAACAGTACAGTACCTAAACCAAACCCCAACCCTAGAGCTTAAACTATCAAACTAATAAATCACTTAACCGGGTCTCTGAGTTTTGTATTTCCAACAGGTCTGGTGTTGTCAAATGGTTACCAATGGAGGAAGCAGAGGAGATTTGCCCTGCACACACTCAGAAACTTTGGATTGGGTAAAATGAGTCTGGAACCATTCATCCAGCAGGAGTGCCAGTACTTGACTGAGGTCTTTGCTCAAACAGAAAGGTAGGCCTACTGGAGTGCTTTCATACCTTCTATAGAGGATTCAATATTAGCTCAATACGTTTTTAGGTGTGTAGGTGCTTATAGTTCATAGAAGTGTTGATTGAGTAAATGTGCAATTTTTGGTTTAAAAAGCAACCTAGGACGCAACACCCATAGCACTTATAATAAGATTCTCACCGTCTTAGGAGCCCCCGTCGATCCTAAAAATTCACTGAACATGGCATCATCCAATATTATCTGCTGTTTGGTGTTTGGGAAACGCTTTGAGTACACTGACAAGAAGCATCTGACTATGATTGAGAACCTCAGTGAGGTGTTTTACCTTGAAGGACAAACATGGGCACAGGTAAGTCCTTTACCAATACAAGTCCAGTATTATTATTTGAAGTTATTTGAATTGATATACATTTTGACTGTATTTTAGCCTATGTTAACCTTACCCATGGCCCACAGAATCGATCTTTCCAGCAGTATCAGTCAATGAGGTGTACATGTGATGCTGAAGATGTTTGTATGCTGTGTTTATTGTATCTGTGAATATCTTTCAGTTGTCAATGATCTGTCATCAGAATTACCAGCATGATGTCAATTAAGATGGGGTACAACAGATCATATAATAGCCACTGGAATGAATGACAACAATAGAGTAACATATGCTTATACCAGAATGAACCGTACATCAAATGGATAGGATTGGACGCAGGTTTGAGTTGAAGGTTTCCTGTCTAAGTAGACCTTTGTGTTCTCTGTAGGTGTACAACATGGTTCCATGGCTGATGAGACATATCCCCGGACCTCACCACAAGATATTTTCTCTGACGCGTTCAATTATGTCCTTTAATAAAGAGCAGGTCAAAGAGCACAGAGTGGATCATGACCCCTCATCACCCAGAGACTACATAGACTGCTTCCTCACAGAAATAGACAAGGCACGTCTGTACCTGTGGTGGTTAATGTTTCACACACCTGCCCTGCAGGCAGTTTGATTTGCCGCTATAAATTAAATGTTACATAAACTATTATTATATATAATTTTTGGTGTTTATCTGTTGTATGTTGCTGTGTTCTTGGGTAGAAATGAGGATTCCAAATCTGGATTTGACATAGAGAACCTGTGTAATTTGTACACTGGACCTATTTGCGGCTGGGACTGAAACCACCACCACCACTTTGCGCTGGGGACTGCTATTCATGTCCTACTACCCTGACATACAAAGTAAGGGAGAATCTTTGCGTTGCATTCATTTGTGTGAACAATTAAGGTGACCAGATTGTGTTGAATTTAAAATCTTTAAATATGCAATTTTGGAAGTTTGCTTAACATCCACACAATATTACAGCTCCAAATGAAAATGATGTATTGATTGGGGTAGGGGGAATATCTTTGGGGTCATTAGATGGGTAGCTGCCTCTAAAATCCCGGCGGTCTCGATAGTTACTCCAGCCATCCCTTCTATTTTCCACTTTACCAATGGCAGTGGGAAGAGGTTTTCAACAAGTAGGGCTTTTAAAGGGACAGGGGGGCACTTTTCATTCATTTATCAATTGAATGCGATGTGGATGCTGCAGAATAGGTCAGAAGTGAACACACAGGTTGCTTTATCTGAGGTTAAACGAAACCAAACAGCCTGCACGCGGGAACAAATATCACTAAAATAGGTATTATAAACATGTATTACAAAATATAAATAATAATAATTAAATGAAAAAAATTCCTCCATCTTCTCCAGGGCATGCAGCAGCCCCCACATGTATCCCTTTACTGGTCATGTTGATTTATGGTGATCTTGAGCCTGTTGTTTTGTCCCTGCCCAGGTTCCATGATGCTCAAACATCCATCCCTTTCAGTAGTCTGATGGAAGGCGTGGCTACAAAGCCTCTGCAGACAACCTCCACAGAGGGTTATCAAGCAAAATGTCACTGCCTTAGCCACTAGATCCACATATTTCAGCCTTTTGCTTTTTGTAGGCTCTGTAGACTGGAGCCTCTCATGGCAGAGGTAGCTTGGTAGATTGGTTGTGATGATCTTGGTTGTTATGATCCAGGGCTGTGTCCAGGAGGCTTTCTTTCTTATAGCTGGCCTTGTCTTGTATTCTGCTGGCACAAGGCAGTAGTGTCAGTTAATCTATACATTTTGGAGGAGAGCGGAGACGGGAGCTCTCTTTCCTTTTGGAAAAACGTCTGATGCAGCAGGAGGACCTTGCCTCCCAGTAAGGATGTGTCTTAGGCACTTTCCCACCGATAGTTGAGCAAACTCGATTCCCTCTGGGGTGAAGTTGATACTTTCTTTGCTTTTACCTTTGGTTTGCTAAGCGTTTACACTAAACTTTACACAAAGCCAACCACTTAAGCGTGATGCTCGTCAATTTGACAGAAAATCGGAGGGATCCCTCAACTCTCTCTTATTTCAGAAAATAATAATTGGGCCACTTTGTCTTTGTCTTTCATACATTTAAAAGGATCCATGTCCCGATTAAATAACACTTCAACTGGCAGTGATATGTTCTATTCTTTTATCATGCAGAGAAGGTCCAGGCTGAACTAGATACTGTAATTGGCACATCCAGGCAGCCCAGCTGGGCTGACAGAGAGAGCACTCCCTATATCAATGCCGTCATACAAGAGACTCAAAGGATGGGAAACATCTTACCGCTCAATGTTGTCCGTATGACTAACAAGGACACCCACCTTGGAAAGTACACCATCCCAAAGGTAGAAACCCATTCGAAGTCATTATTAGTCCGAACGCACTTTTATTTTGAAAAGATCTCCTTATTGCCCTTATTGCCCTAATTCCTCCAATAGGGTACCATGGTGATGGCCACCCTGAACTCGGTTCTTCATGATGAGTCTATGTGGGAAACGCCAGACTCCTTCAACCCTCAACACTTCCTGGACAAGAACGGCCAGGCTAGAAAGAGAGAGGCCTTCCTGCCCTTTTCAGCTGGTATGTATCTACTCCTATTGCAGCGTTGATGGTTCGGGAAAGGGCCAACTAAAACTTTAAATTGGTACAGTTTATTACTGTTGGCCAAGTTTGTTTGGGTAAATTCTTTGTGTGCGTGTGTGTGTGTGTGTGTGTGTGTGTGTGTGTGTGTGTGTGTGTGTGTGTGTGTGTGTGTGTGTGTGTGTGTGTGTGTGTGTGTGTGTGTGTGTGTGTGTGTGTGTGTGTGTGTGTGTGTGTGTGTGTGTGTCCTCATAGGGAAGCGTGTCTGTCTTGGGGAACAGTTGGCCAGGATGGAGTTGTATCTTTTCTTAACCTCCCTCCTTCAGAGGTTTTCTTTCTCTGCCCCCCCTGGAGAAAAGCTCAGGTCTGGACTACATATTAGGCACCCACGCAACTGTCCCAAGCCCTTTCGCCTTTTGTGCCACACCACTGTTGATGAAAATATCAAAAGCTGCCCCAATAATTATACCGCTAGCATAACATCATAGCTAATATGTTATAATCAATTGCATTTTGCCATTCTGAGATTATAACACAATGTAAGCCTGAGAGACTTTTACTATTTGTGTTATAAAAGTCTAATGATTGAATTGATAAATATAATTTGCGTGGCTAATTCCATCATTTTAACCTCGCATTGATGATATGATCACATTTATTTCATTAGTTATTTACATTTTTGCAGTGTAACATTATGAAAAAGCCAAACTAAGTAACTAAATTTCTATATCACAATGCTAATAATGAAAATTACATTTAACCTGAGGTGTGGTTGTAGAAATGTGTCATCATGTTGACCCCTTAAATAAACAAACACATCATTTTAAATTGGTGATTGTTTTTTTTGAATGATGTAAAACAATAAAGTATACACAAATCATTCACACTTGTTGTGGTCACTTGTGCTACATGTTGCAATTCCGGCTGTTGGAATATTTAACTGGAATGGCTTTTCTTTAACTTTTGATAATTTAGAGAGATTGTATACATAAATCCGCTTTTTTTCCTCATCTAAATAGCTATTTCTGCGTTACACAGCATTTTACAAGTGTCTGATGTCTAGGCCTATACGCATCCAATAAAGGTAAAGCATTATGGTTCCGGCTTTAGTAAGATTATGTTGGCCGTCAGAACTAGTGGGCAGATAGAAAATAAATAATAATGTGGAGAGGAATTTTTTGTAAATATATATTTAGCTCTGAAACAGACTTTGAACAAGTCTATTCAGCAAATTACTTCTGAATCAGGCATAAATTACATAACAATAATAATAATAATAATAATAATAATAATAATAATAATAATAATAATAATAAAAAATACATAAAGGTAGGATCCTATGTTGGCCAACACTCTCCAAGCCTTAATCACTTCTGGCACCCCGGGCGGTCGCCTGGGTTCGCCGTACCCTGAAACCGCACTGACAAGACGCGCCCAAACTCGGAAAACAACACCTATTTTAACCTTTGTTCTTCTTTCAAGCGGGTCAGGCTACAACATTCTCAACCAACACGTCGCTTAAGTGCATAAGCAATGGCGTTGTTCTCTGAAATATATAGCCTTTGAAGTGGATGATGGACACCAGATGTGGTATTTATATTCTTCTTGGTGTTCCTGGCTCCTTGCTGATTATTTAAAGCACAGAGTCCCGGGTGATTTTCCTCCGGGACCCTGGGCTATTCCTTTCATCGGGGACGTCCACCGAATCAAGTCCAGCCAAATACATCTGCAGTTCGACAAGGTATGTGTGTTGCACGAATCGGAGATTAATCTGTTAAACGTATAATGCGGTTTAGTAGTGTGTCCGCAGCAGTGCTTAAACATCAATCGGCAAGTGAAATCGATGTTAAAGTGTGGTAGTCATGTTATCATAACGGTAGTCATGGTATTCCTAAACGGAGAGAGGGTGATGCATTTAGCATGACCAATTTAGCATCTGATCTCGGTCCACCACCACGAGAATTCTGGTGTTACACCAAATTCTGCGACCCACCGAAAAATGTGACCCCAGGGGGCGCTGTTGCACATTTTCTGCAACATGCACATTTGCATTATTATACAAAAAACATAAAATAAAACATAAGATCTCCCCTCACCCTTGGGTCTTTCTTTTCTTGATGCTAACATTAATTCTAAACAGCGTTTTTACACAGTAGCCTATAATAGGAAATGCTCAAAGGTAAATCAGCGTAATTTAACACTGACTAGCTTTTTATGGGGTAAAAGAAGCAAAGGTGAAGGCCCGTTACTTAACGTCCTATCATTGTATGGGTCTGTAAAATGCAAATCAAAACAAATGTATTTATTAAAGCACCTTTTTAATAAAAAGTTTAATTGGGTTAGAGGGAGATCTTATGTTTTTATTTATGTGGGTCACAGAATTCGGTTTAACAACCGGTCCCTTACTGCCTCTGCACGTCAGATAACAACATAGGACAGTCCCCGCAGAGGCATTATCATTATAAAAGAACAGCAACTTTAACAACAAGGATAACCAATATGGATGGTTGAAGAAGAATTTGACAAAAGTAATATCCTAACCATGTAATGACAAAAGGATATCCCCGCCGTTTGATCAGCGTATAGGCTTCGAAATAAGTTTGAAGTCGTAGGCCTACAGCAAACTACAAAACAAGCACACAGAATTGAAGATGCATAATCATGTTAGCAGGGAACCTTTCTTTTTTATTCAATAAATTCACATCAAATCTCTCAATTCTGTTTTTAGTTTGCTGAGAAAATATGGACCCATTTTCAGTCTTCGAGAATGATGGGTGGAAGGGTTGTGGTGGTCAACGGATACAAGCTTGTGAAGGGAAGCCTTGGTCGAGAAAAGGCGGAAGACTATGTGGATCGCCCAAGTGAACCAATTGTTTGAAGAAGAGATAGTTGGAAATAAAGGTATTGTGCTTGCATGTCTAAAACATCCCCAAATTACACTTATTCAGTAGACACAGTAAACAGGGAGAGACTGGCAACAATCAATGCATAAAATAAAAAAGTAAGCAATATAAGTGCTCATGTAGTAAGGTGTATATTGGAATAAGAAACACAGTGCATGGTGGTGGTGCATTGCAACAAAGAGATATAAATAATAGAGCCTGATCGATACTGGATTATAGGTGCCGATATCGATATCAGCCTTTATTATATAAGTGTGTGTGTGTGTGTGTGTGTGTGTGTGTGTGTGTGTGTGTGTGTGTGTGTGTGTGTGTGTGTGTGTGTGTGTGTGTGTGTGTGTGTGTGTGTGTGTGTGTGTGTGTGTGTGTGTGTGTGTGTATATATACACACACACAGTATATCATGGTCCTGGTGTTGGAGCAACCCCTTAAGATTTGCTACTCACCTTCAAGCAATGCTTCAGGCCACAGTAACATCGTATTAGAAGCGTGGGCTAAAGGAACCAATTACCTGGAGTATGGGGAGGAGCTACTGACCTTCAACACAGAACAGGATGTAGAACTGTTAGTGTTGGGACTTGGGAGTGGTTACACGGATATGATCTCTAGAGGTTCAACCGCCGAAGTAGAGTATTCATAAAGCAGTGATTAAATTAATTAATCTACACCAGGGCTCGGCAACCCTAGGCACAGGGCAGCATAATCCTCACTTAAAGATTTATTTATTTATTTTTTTATTTATTATTATTATTATTATTATTATTATTATTAAAAAATTTCACAGCACAATGCGGATGCATAATCACTAGGCCTACTACCGATTTTTTTTTTTTACTTGTTTTGGGCATTTCCTCCCAGTGCAAATATGTTTAAATTAGTTAGAAAGCAGTGTTCTGAAATGGGATCAATTAATAGTTTTTAAACCTATGTAGTGAGGTAATAGAGAAGACAATATTTAAAATATTGTTGCAAGTGGCCTGTATGCATCCGCCTTCAACATGGTTTTTGCAAAGCTGTAACAATGTCTTAAAGATATTGATGTGGATGGTTCCAACATTCTCATATATTCTCGTTTTTTACATTTCTCACAGTGCAAATGTTTTTGAATGAGTTTTTGAAAATGGTGTTTTAAGATGGGACGAATGTAGTTATAATTTGTAAACCCATGTTGCAAATATAACAACGAAAAAAACATTTAAAATGTTGATGCATGATTGTGGACTATATGGAAATAGTACAATTCCAGGTCTTCTGGAAATGTTTTTGGTCGCTATGTCATAATTCAGCTTAATATTTAATATATTGTTGCTTAAGGCACACTCATTAACGAGAAAATATCCAAACTGGCACTGCCATGTTGAGAAGGTTGCTGAACCCCTGATCTACGCCATTTCCAAAGTTTTTCAATATCGGCAAACCACAAACACTGATAGCGATGTATCTGTTATAGGCCAACAGATATATCGGTCAGGCTCTAATAAATAGTCAGACATTCTCATTAAAGTGCTATGTCAAAGTACACAAGTTAGTTGATAAGATAAGTCTGTAGAAGAGATGATTGTTTTGTAAGCTTTTTGAAGATTGAGAAGAGCTTTACTATTCTATCTACTCTTTATCTGTATGATTATGGGTAAAAAATACCAAACTTCTATATCTCTACATTCTAAGAAACCAAGTAGTAGCAAATATATACATGAATGTATATAACCATCAACCAACAAAGCTTTGTTTTTGTGGCTGCTCCCTGCTGTTCATGATAATAACAGTACAATACATAACCGTAACCCTAGAGTTTAAACTATGAAACTAATAAATCACTATTTATTTCCAACAGGTTTGGTGAGTTCTAATGGCTACAAATGGAGGCAGCAGAGGAGATTTGCCCTGCACACACTCAGAAACTTTGGTTTGGGTAAAGCTAGTCTGGAACCGTCCATCCAGCAGGAGTGCCAGTACCTGACTGAGGTCTTTGCTCAACAGGAAGGTAGGCCTACTAGAGTGCTTTCATCCTATAGAGGATTCAATATAAGCGCAATACTTTTAAAAAGCAACCTAGGACGCTAGCCAACACCCCTAGCTCTTCTAATAAGATTCTCACCGTCTTAGGAGCCCCCTTCGATCCTAAAATGGCACTGACCAAGGCGGTGTCCAATATCATCTGCTGTTTGGTGGTTGGGAAACGCTTTGAGTACACTGAGAAGAAGCATCAGACTATGATTGAGAACATCAATGACCTGTTTTACCTTGCAGAACAAACATGGGCACAGGTAAGTCCTTGAAGTTATTGAATTGATATACATTTTGACTGTATTTTAGTCTATGTTAACCTTACCCATGGCCTACAGAATTTATCTTTCCAACAGTACCAGTCAATGAGGTGTATATGTGATGCTGAAGATGTTTGTATGCTGTGTTTATTGTATCTTGTGATCATCTTTCAGTTGTCATGATCTGTCATCAGAATTACCAGCATGTTGTCAATTAAGATGGGTACACAGATCATATAATAGCCACTGGATGAATGACAACAATAGAGTACATATGCTATATGCTATACCAGAATGGACCATAACATCAAATGGATGGAATGGACGCAGGTTTAAAATTGAACGTTTCCTGTCTAAAGTAGACCTTTGTGTTCTCTCTGTAGGTGTACAACATGGTTCCATGGCTGATGAGACATATCCCCGGACCTCACAAGAAGATATTTTCTCTGACGCATTCAATTATGTCCTTTACTGAAGAGCAGATCAAAGAGCACAGAGTGGATCATGACCCCTCATCACCCAGAGACTACATCGACTGCTTCCTCACAGAAATGGACAAGGTACGTCTGTACCTGTGGTGGTTAATGTTTCACACAGCTGCCCTGTAGGCAGTTTGATTTCCCACTATAAATTAAATGTTACATAAACTATTATTTATATAATTTTGGTGTTTATCTGTTGTATGCTGTGTTCTTGGTAGAATGAGGATTCCAAATCTGGATTTGACATAGAGAACCTGTGTATTTGTACACTGGACCTATTTGCGGCTGGGACTGAAACCACCAGCACCACTCTAAACTGGGGACTGCTCTTCATGTCCTACTACCCTGACATACAAAGTAAGGTGGAATATTTGTGTTGCATACATTGTGTGACCATTGGTTGACCAGAGTTTGTTGAATTTTAAATGAAAAATGAATGCATGTAATGAGGTTTTGATTGGGGTAGAGGGAATCCCTTTGGGGTCCTCAGATTGATAACCACACAACATCCAGAAAACTCAAAGCAAACATTTCTCAAGTGAATTAAGGGCTTTCTTCAAAGCATATACCTGAAAAATCTTGGAAATTCTGGGGAAATTAAACGTTTGTAGTCAAGCACACTAACGGAAGAAATATAAATATGACAGAGTTAATTCTGAAGGAAAAATGGTTAACGAAAAAGTTCCCCTTAATGCTATACTATGTCTTGGCAGTCAGATTCTTGGAAACTAATGCTACGGCCACACCAAAAGCGTTACCCGCGTATCACGCGTATAAAATCGGCCATTTTCCCATAGGGAACCATTGGTTTACGCGCGTATATTGACGCGCGTACATATACGCGCGTACGAAGAGTTCAAAAAATTGAACTTTTTACGCGCGTACGCGCCGCAATAGCCAATCAGCGTTGAGCTTGACCCGACGTCACTGGCAGAGAGAGCTTGCACAGAAGCATACGGCCGGCCGACATGTTTCTTTATTCTGGGTGGAAATAGTAACATAGTTACGCCATTAAATGCGTTTATGTAAACATTTCTAGCGAGAAATGTGCATTTTACTTTCATAATGTTTCGCTCGGTGAATGTGAAGGATGTTTGGTTTGATAGTTATGACGAAGAGGGAACGCTCCATTCACTTGCATGGACAGCGTCTCTGGTTGCTAAGCAACCTCAACGTCTTGGCGGACTATATCCCTGCTGATCAACACTACGAATGCTGGAAACACAACAGACACACCATGTGTTATTATATACCATGTATACCATGTTATTTAACCCGATTATTGTTATTTATATCCGAGATTATTTAATCTAACCCGATCCAAGCTCTATCATTCACCGATGGTAGTGACCTTCATGTTTGCGGAGCTTTGGAAAGAGAATGAGCGGGAGGAATTGGGCGGTCTCATCTACGCGCGTTACGCGCGTATCTGACCATTTTTGACACAAAATGGTCAAGCAACATTTTAGCTGCGTTACGCGCGTACATGGTACGCGGGTAACGCTTTTGGTGTGTTCGCGGCATAATGTCGCGAACACACCAAAAGCGTTACTCGCGTACCATGTACGCGAGTAACGCAGCTAAAATGTTGCTTGACCATTTTGTGTCAAAAATGGTCGATACGCGCGTAACGCGCCGTAGGTGAGACCGCCCACATTTCTCTCCGCTCATTCTCTTTCCAAAGCTCCGCAAACATGAAGGTCACTATCGGTGAATGATAGAGCTTGGATCGGGTTAGATTAAATAATCTCGGATATAAATAACAATAATCGGGTTAAATAACATGGTATACATGGTATTATAATAACACATGGTGTGTCTGTTGTGTTTCCAGCATTCGTAGTGTTGATCAGCAGGGATATAGTCCGCCAAGACGTTGAGGTTGCTTAGCAACCAGAGAACGCTGTCCATGCAAGTGAAATGGAGCGTTCCCTCTTCGTCATAAACTATCAAAACCAAACATCCTTCACATTCACCGAGCGAAACATTATGAAAGTAAAATGCACATTTCTCGCTAGAAATGTTTACATAAAACGCATTTAATGGGCGTAACTATGTTACTATTTCCACCCAGAATAAAGAAACATGTCGGCCGGCCGTATGCTTCTGTGCAAGCTCTCTCTGCCAGTGACGTCGGGTCAAGCTCAACGCTGATTGGCTATTGCGGCGCGTACGCGCGTAAAAAGTTCAATTTTTTGAACTCTTCGTACGCGCGTATATTGACGCGCGTATATATACGCGCGTCAATATACGCGCCTCATACGCGCCTAACGCGAGTAAAATGTTGCTTAAACGCGTGTAACGCGTGTACGCGTCCCATACGCGCGTAAACCAATGGTTCCCTATGGGAAAATATGGCAAGCCAACCCCGCCATAAAGCGCCATCATTTAGACGCGTATCACCTTCATTACGCCGTAAAATACGCCGTAAAATGTAGAAAAACGGCGTATTTTACGCCGTCATACGCAAAAAAGCGCCGCTTTTTACGCCGCAATTTAAGCCTTTCAAGAGCGCGCGTAAAATACGCGCGTTTTGAACATCAAAACGCGCGTAAAATACGCGCGTTTTGAACATCAAAACGCGCGTAAAATACGGCGTTCCTCTAGTATGCTAATAATCTCCGCCCTTCTTTTCTCTCAGCCAATGCATTTGAAGTGTTTGCGCCCAATCGCTGACCAAGACAAGCAGACCAAATCAGTTCAGCAGCACAGATCTGCTTTGAGAATTTCTCCTCTCATTTGGCGTTAGTTGTAGCGTCATTTAGATATACATATTAGTAAATGCAGTTGCAAATGTGTGGTTCCCGTGGCCTATTTGATAGAGACGCTGGACCTGTAGGCAGGATGTTGTCGGGTCGAATCCATTTATTACCATATTTCTGCTTTTGTCAGATGGTCACGCTTTTATGATCGCAATGCTTTTTCGTCGGCAAGCCAGACCTCCTGTGTTATAAGTTCCAAAGACAGTGCCTTTTTAGTCAGCCAGCCAGATCATCTTGGTGTCTTGTAACACGCTTTATAAGTTAATTATATTTAAATTATTATAGCCATCGAGCCTTTATTTTCATGGAGTTATCGTTACATCCTCTCGTTCAATCGATATAAATAGCCTACACAGTGGAAAGGAGTGAGAGGGAGCCACAGTTACAAAAGTGTCAAACAAGCTGTCCTCTAAATCACCATTTCCCTAGGCCTATATGTTTTCATGCCGACAAATGGTTGAAATAAAGTAACGTTGTGACCCGGCGTATATTAGACTTGTTAAATGCAGAAATGCTTGCTGGCAGTGTCTATTCAGTTTCAACACTCCAATTCCAAAATTATGTTTTCATGTCGTCAAATGCTCGAAATAAAGTCAGGTTGTGACTCGACATCTACTTGACTTATACACCTCGACGCAGGTCGAGGAAATGTTTTCTGGTTGGCGTGCCACTGCTTGGATAGGGAAAAACCTACCTTTGCCATACGACTACTACATTGCTGTTACAACTGACTCGTTAGCCCCTAACCCCTAAGAAGTTAGAAAGCATTTATATTAAGATTTAATTATTAACTATAGTGATATGTCAATTAAATATGATTTGTGTTAAAATATGTAATGTGCTTTAATTTAGAACTGTAGAAGGTGGTCTATGGTGCTATTTCACTTCATTAATGTACCGAGTTTTAACACAAATCATATTTAATTGACATATCACTATAGTTGGATAGGATAGTTGCGATCATAAAAGCGTGACCATCTGACAAAAGCCGAAATATGGTAATAAATGGATTCGATCCGACAACATCCTGCCTACAGGTCAAGCGTCTCTATTAAATAGGCCACGGGAACCACCCATTTGTAACTGCATTTACTAATATTTATATCTAAATGACGCTACAACTAACGCCAAATGAGAGGAGAAATTCTCAAAGCAGATCTGTGCTGCTGAACTGATTTGGTCTGCTTGTCTTGGTCAGCGATTTGGGCGCAAACACTTCAAATGAATTGGCTGAGAGAGAAAAGAAGGGCGGAGATTATTAGCATACTAGAGGAACGCCGTATTTTACGCGCGTTTTGATGTTCAAAACGCGCGTATTTTACGCGCGTTTTGATGTTCAAAACGCGCGTATTTTACGCGCGCTCTTGAAAGGCTTAAATTGCGGCGTAAAAAGCGGCGCTTTTTTGCGCATGACGGCGTAAAATACGCCGTTTTTCTACATTTTACGGCGTATTTTACGGCGTAAATGAAGGTGATACGCGTCTAAAATGATGGCGCTTTTATGGCGGGGTTGGCTTGCCATAGGAAAATGGCCGATTTTATACGCGTGATACGCGGGTAACGCTTTTGGTGTGGCCGTAGCATAATGCCCCTTTTCCACTGCCAAAATAGTCCCGACTCTACTCGGTGCGGTTAGTGCAGCCCTACACGGCACGGTACCAGTCAATTTTCGCTTTTCCACACAAAACCGTGGCCTGGAACTGGGCGGAGTCGGAGAGCGGAGTCGGAGGTGTTCAGGCGTGACGTCAGCTTCAGGCGACTAGAAAGTGCCATGCCGCGGTCAGAAAAAAAGTAAACAACGATGGAAGCACTGGACGACATCGAGGCAGTACTGCTGGTTGCTGATTTGCTCTGTGGGCTTGTAGCGATTCCATTTTTTCTTATCGTTTTGTCGTAGTTGCTCTCGCAGTTGTGTTTTCATACATGACGGGTGAATGTTTAAAGACCCCCGCGCTTCGTC
Organism: Melanogrammus aeglefinus; assembly: GCA_900291075.1. Lineage (NCBI taxonomy): Eukaryota > Metazoa > Chordata > Actinopteri > Gadiformes > Gadidae > Melanogrammus > Melanogrammus aeglefinus. The sequence goes on from OLKM01000857.1 coordinate 43,671, forward strand.
GCACATATGACGTCATTTCATCTAACCAATCAGTGGACAGCACTGTTCACGTGACATTTAGGCCCCCGAGTAGCACCGGTTAGACCTACCTCTGAAACAGGTACGAACAGGTAATGAAAATCCTAACGGGTCCCGCCTCCAATCCACAGTGGAAAAGCTCTCAAATCAGGGTAGAGTCGTGCAGAGCCGTGTAGTACCGAAAACGCGCAGTGGAAAAGGGGCATAATGAGCCAGATGATGAATGAATTTCAGGTGCCGTTCAATGTTCTGTTTCTTAAATGAATGTCAATGTTCAGCATGCTCCAATCAGGATTCAAACTCTCAACCTAAGGATCACCATAACAGTATTAGCCCGTTGTGCAGGTTAATATGATGAAAGAATTTTGAGTCCAGGTCAATCTCGTAAAGGAGAAATAAGACTAGCCACCTTTGGGTGCAGTACCACAATTTGGGATCATTAGTAGTGGGGGGTATTGGTATCCACCTAATAATAGTTGTATGTTTTTTTATATAATAACAAAATGGTCATATAAGAAAAATGGGCTAACTGCTCCAACTCTATTGGCCAATAGAGGTGGCGCTATTGTAAAAATTCATGAATTAGGCTTATTTCTCCTCACCAGATTGACCTGGACTCAAAATTCTTTCAGAATATTAATCTCTAGAATCAGACGCATTTATAAAACCCTGTCTTATGCCCTAAAAAGTATACTTTTCCCACAATTTCATATTAAAGCTAAACATGATAAAAAAAAAAAGATTCACAGGCTACAAAAATAATCAAAAATTCACCAAAATCACCACATAAAATCTTAAGACCAAGCCTCACAAAAATCATGCAAACAGAATTTGTTTTACTTGGTTCCATTTGAGAAATATTGGCCAATAGAGTTGGATTATTTTATTTTATTGTATGAAAATGTTTATATGTGAAGCACTTTAAGTCTGTCTTGTGTATGAAAAGTGCTATATAAATAAAGTTGCCTTGCCTTGCCTAAATGCCCTAATTGTAGTAGAGGTCTGAGGTGTGTGTGTGTGTGTGTGTGTGTGTGTGTGTGTGTGTGTGTGTGTGTGTGTGTGTGTGTGTGTGTGTGGTGTGTGTGTGTGTGTGTGTGTGTGTGTGTGTGTGTGTGTGTGTGTGTGATGTGGCTCTGCAGTAACAGAAAAAAAAATGGCTCTTTGACTGGATGGCCACCCCTGTTCTAAACATTCCAATTAAATAACACTTAAACTGGCAGTGATATGTACTATTCTTTTATCATGCAGAAAAGGTCCAGGCTGAACTAGATACTGTAATTGGCACATCCAGGCAGCCCAGCTGGGCTGACAGAGAGAGCACTCCCTATATTAATGCTGTCATACAAGAGACTCAAAGGATGGGAAACATCTTACCGCTCAATGTTGGCCGTATGACTAACAAAGACACCCACCTTGGAAAGTACACCATCCCAAAGGTAGAAACCCATTCCAAAATCATTATAAGTCTGAACACACTTTTATTGAAAAAATGTCCTTATTGCCCTTAATGCCCTAATTCCTCCAATAGGGTACCATGGTGCTGGCCACCCTGAACTCGGTTCTTCATGATGAGTCTATGTGGGAAACGCCCGACTCCTTCAACCCTCAACACTTCCTGGATAAGAACGGCCAGGCTAGAAAGAGAGAGGCCTTCCTGCCCTTTTCAGCTGGTATGCATCTACTCCTATTGTAGCGTTGATGGGTATTGAAATATGGAAGCATATATGTAGCAAAATTCAAAGGGCAATGCAATTTGCAATTTACAATTGACAATTCATTATGCAATTTAATAATGTAATTTGTAAATACAATTTGTAAAATGTTTTGGAAAACGTATCAGCCATTCGCGTCTGGGCGGGATGGGGGAACTACGTCACTTACTCGTCAGATGATCATTGATCATCTGACGAGTTGATCATCCACGACCTAGCAGTTGATCATCCACGACCTAGCAGCACTTGGCACTTTCTTTTCTATGCTTAGCATTGTGCCAGGTTTGATTAGGTTGACATATATAGTAATAACATGAAAATGAGGGAAAAGACTGCTGTGGGAGGCCGCTGCAGCTCTAATTGAGCAGCGAGATGCAGGGTCCGAAACAGCGACCAACATGCCTGCATCGGATCGCACCGGAGAAGGGCGCGCAAACCGCGTGTACCACTTTTCTGCTTGTATTGGCTACTTTAGTCAAATAACTAGTCTAGGGGGTGTAGGGGTTGACTCGGCTTAGCACAGGAGGTAGAGCAGTTTTCTTGTAACCGAAAGGTTGCTAGTTCGATCCCCAGCTGAGTGTTGATGTGTCCCTGAGCAAGACACTTAACCCTAACTGAGCTGGCTGCCGCCTTGCATGGTTGACTCTGCTGTCGGTGTGTCAATGTGTGCATTAACCGATGTAAGTCGCTTTGGATAAAAGCGTCTGCTAGATGCACTAATTATAGTTTTGGCCGTTATCTCCCTTGCACGATCTGTAGGTATGCATTGTTGATCTGAATAAACGTTGTGTCTCAGAGTGATACTGCCTTGCGTCACATTGATTCTCAAGCTCACTGCTTTGCTAAGAGACGATACAGAGCAAAAGACTACACATCAGGCGACCGAAAGAGCGAATAACATAATTTTTGGGTGGGTTGTAGGCAGTGGAGGGAAACACACACGTTTTGAATAATGGCGTAATGGCCTCTTCTTTTTGGAAACAAGGCAAATATCATGGTCTATAATAACATGGTCCGTCGGGTCACAAGTTGATCTGGCTGCCTCCTGCGCTTAGGAAGTCTAGTTGTGCTTTTAAGTACTAGTCTGCAGATGATGAAGTTTCTGTGGAATGGAATCTCATCTTGAAATATTTCCCCCCAAAAATGGTATGAGTTTGAATCCCGTATTTATTATAAAAAAAACATTTTCCATTTATTTTGGATTAAAATGGTTCTATGTGACAAGTTTCCTCCAATTAGACTCCAAATACGAATGAGATGGGAATGTTTCTGAAATTTTATTGAAAACAAATCAAAGAGGCATTCGCAAGGACAGCTACGAGTCTTTTCCCGATTTCCAACAGCTGCCGTAGCCACGTCAACAAGCAACGTATTCGGCTGATGGTCAGCAGTTAACATGGTCCCTAATTGACCTGAAACACTGGTTTGCGCGCCCCTTCTCCGGTGCGATCCGGTGCAGGTGTGGGTGTCGGATTGACTCAGCTGCCAGATCGACTCAGGGTCCTAGATGCGCAATAATGACACACTTCCTGTAAACGCTGTCTTTTAAATGTGCATGCACGTTTCATTCATACCCATGTTATTCCCAAGTATTAATGATCTCCTTTTGTTTTCTAATCTATGAATAATAATCTAATGTAAAAATTATTGTTTGCATATACTTGGCTTATATATAAAAGAAGAATCAGTTAACTCGATTCACTGAACGGGGCGATCCACTTTATTTCCAGCGCTCCCAACACAGAGTCAAAACAGCGACCCACACGCAGACACTTCCGTTCTTCTCCTTCAGAATAAGAGTCCCTAACAGGAACTGGGTTACATATGCATTCATCAGTGCTTTTAGACGTGTTTCCAATAGCTCTGTTTGTGCGAAAGAACGGGCTGCGTTCAATGAAATCAAAACCAAAACGGATTGAGCCTTCTTTCAATGTCCATGATTGAGCCCTGTTTATAAACAACCCTCCCGGGTTTTTTCCGTTGGCTTGTGTCGATACGTCAAGTGTCGATAGGTCATCTGTAAGCGCAGGACCCCGAGTCGATCTGGCAGCCAAGTCAATCCGGTACCCACACAGGCATGGTAGTCGCTGTTTCGGACCCCTACATCCCGCTGCTCCTCTAGAGCTGCAGCGGCCTCCCGCAAGTCTTTTCCGCCATTTTCACGTTATTACTATATACGTCAAACCTGGCACACTTCTAGGCATAAAAAAGAAAATGCAAACTGCCAAGTAGGCTACTAGGTTGTGGATGATCTGGTCTGACGAGGAAGTGACGTAGTTCTCGCCCGGACGCAATTGACTGATACGGTTTGCAAAATCTTTTGCAAACCGTTTTGCATAATCTTTTGCAAAACGTTTTGCGGATTGAAATGTAATTTGAATTTCCCAACACAGGGAGCATGGCAAAGTGCATTGCAATCACAGGTAGCTTTTCAATTTGAATAAAGGAACTCAAAAGAATGACAAAATGTTATTCCATTTTTATTGCTATAACTTGCAAATTTTATTGAGGATTTCATTGTTACTTTTCATATGTAAATACACTTTGAATAACGTATTTACAAATTACATTATTAAATTGCATAATGAATTTTCAATTGCATAATGTGATGACTTATTGAATTGCAGTAGTGGTGGGGAAAATCATCAATTTTGGCAGGGTGCTATAAAGTCACTGTGATGTGTGGGTGGTTTGTTTAATGTTGGTAGGAGTTTCCTACAATGTTTGTCATTTGAATACCTGCTTGTATTGTCATGTTAATCCACATATTAAGCAGTGTTGATTCGGGACCTTTACAGACCCTTTTATTTTTTACAGTTTACTACTGCTGCCACGTTTGTTTGGGTTAATTCTGTGTGTGTGTGTGTGTGTGTGTGTGCGTATGTGTGTGTGTGTCCTCATAGGGAAGCGTGTGTGTCTTGGGGAACAGTTGGTCCTCATAGGGAAGCGTGTGTGTCTTGGGGAACAGTTGGCCAGGATGGAGCTGTATCTTTTCTTCACCTCCCTCCTTCAGAGGTTTTCTTTCTCTGCCCCCCCTGGAGAAAAGCTCAGTCTGGACTACATATTAGGCACCACGCACTGTCCCAAGCCCTTTCGCGTTTGTGCCACACCACGTTGAAGACGATATCCAAAGCTTCCCTATGATTAAACCATAGCATCATAGCCAATATGTTATAATCAATTGCATTCTGCCATTTTGAGAACACGATGTGAGCCTGAGAGACTTTTACTAATTGTGTTGTAAAAGTCTAATGAATGAATAATGAATATATTTCCGTGCTAATTTCCAGAATGTTAATGCGCGGTGATGATACGCTCATGATGATACGTTAACAAAATTGACTAGGAAGATGCTAATAATTACGTTTAACCTGAAGGGTGATTGTAGAAATGTGTTAACAAGTTGACCTTTTTAGTAAAATGACCTTATTCTCATCGATACAATTTTTTCTCTCCAAAAAGCCTATATATTCCTTAAATAAAAAAATACATCATTTTCCATGATAGACTTTTTCGAATGATAAAACAAAAAATAAACACACAAATCCATCACACTTGTCACTTGTTCTTTAGCTTTTGACAATTTAGAGAAAGGGTTGTATAAATCTACTTTCTTCTCATCTAAACAGTCTGTAACAGACTGTAGACAGGTCCGGCGGGGGGGGAACTGCCCATTGGTCGACCGACCCATTGGTCCGGCGGCAAGTCCAGCAGCTCAGCTCCCGGAGTACAATCCCTTTCACCTCCATGTCGACGTTTCGGACTTCAGAGAGTCAAAGGCCAAAGTTCCCTTCCCCCAATTCTTCTCAACCATGGCCGAGATATCCCCCACAACGAGTCTACTACAAGTCGACCAAATAGTAGGTCGAACCAATGGATGATCCCGTTTATGATTCTAATATCATCCATGGCCTACATACTTTTGACACGCTATTTAGATATAATATTATATAAATACCAATATATATTATTATATTATATGATATAGATCTCCAGGAGTCTGCAAATGGCAACAATCCCTTCTCCATGCTGTGGTTCAGTCTGACAGCTCATTGGTCAATGGGCAGCAGCTCATTTGCATTAAAGCTAAAGACACCAGAAACAGCGCATTCTGAAGGGACTGAAAGAGAGGAATAGCGTAGGCGAGATTTATTTTCCTAAAAGCTATTTCCAGCAAACAGCTTCAAAAGCATGTTTTCTGGAACTGAAATACTATGTTTACTTGGTCTACTGGGAAAACTATAATCACCATAATTTGTCTCCTCTAAAAAGACAGTTTTACAAGCTTTACTATAGGTCCGTGTTTACAGGAAATCCACACAAGTCAATTACCGAACGCGCCGGAGTTCAGTTCAAGGAGGAAAGTTTTGGAATTTATAATTTACATAATTTATATTAATAAATATATAAAGCAAGTATTGACACGTTAATGAAAGGACTTGCATATGTAAGTTGCAGATCAAAATATTTGTTCGCTACAACAGGCACGTGCACAGACATTTTGGGGGGCAGGTGCTCAAAAAAAAAAAAAGGGCACCCATCGCCAAAATTATTTATGAAATTAAAAATAATAATAATAAATAAAAAAAACACAGAAGGAGGATTTCAACTTATATATTTATTTGTGTTAACCAACTAGATCAAATGATCAAATTGAATAAATAATTGAATAACAGGCATAAACAGACAAAACAAGGCCATATTGTATAAGCAAATAGTATGTTAAATAATCGAACAATATTCTAACTTAAAACTTATCAAAACTCTGCTCTGGATAAATAAAAGGATCTTCACAGGAGCATCCTCCTTGGTGCCATGTCTTGGAAGATTTGTATCACTTCACACAAGTTTGATCGTTGTAAAAACAGGCAAAACGAAAGAGATACATAAATATCACGTTAAACAATTGTGGGACAAGGATAGCATGACACCGAGAGCTAGCATAGTTTACCTGCTATTTTCTAGCTGTGAATTTTCGTGACATTTATAAACATAAATCAACATACTTTCGAAATTGTCTAAACGGCATTTATCCAACACAAAATATGCACTTTCAGACAAATAATGTCATTTAACATGACAAACATCAGTAAACAGCTGGGCAATGCTTTGAAATCAAGTTAGTTGTTTGTTTATTTTTTTAGGAAACGTCGGACCAGTTATGTTTTCAGACGTAATGTTTTCAGCGGCACTAATGTTGTTGTTAATTTATAAAAAAACAACAACGTTGGGGGATTGCACAAACACTGTCATTACCTGTTAGTCCTGATGCTGCAGGTCAGTGAAGACCGGGTGTGTTCGAAACCGCATACTTGCTTACTACGCTTAGTAGTATCCGAATGTTCTTCTACTTCCGGAAAAGATTTTGTGTAAGCCATCGCTAGCTTACTAGACGTACTCAACTGCCCCAGAATGCACTGCGTCTATTCAAAAGAACAGTGGAAGCAATTGCGCTAAAACGGGGAGCCGCAGCCAGCAGAGCCCACAGCTATACCGATGTAATTGTTATAATTGTTTATATAATTTTTAACACATCACCGCAAATCCTTAGGTTTGAAGATGTACTGTGACGTTAAATGTGACGTTTATATATTTATTTATAATATTTAATTAAACGGCGCCCGGCCGGTAGGTTATTGACACGTCATTTGATTCACGTCATCTGAGGTGGTTAAGTAAGGACGGTCGAATTACTCAAATGGATTACTCAATCATTGTAGGTGGTTTCGAACACACCCGTAGTCTGCACCGGTGTGGCCTTGCGCTCAGCACTGATGTGGGGGATGAGGAGGAGGAGAGGCGCGGCGGGGCTTGCGAGCACCCGGGAGCATAGGCATTAGAATACGTATTCTACGTCTATGCCGCGGAGCATGTCTGGGCGAAATTCTCAACAAGAACTCACAAATAAATAACCCCTCAGATATCAAAACACATTTGGGGAAATTGATGACAGAGAAACTAATTTGTATTCTAAAAATATTGATGAATGAAAAAAAAAATTGGGCTCAAGAAAAAAAGGGCACTTTTTCTCAACCAGGGCACAAGGGCTGGTGCTTGAGCACCACTTGGGGTCTATCTGTGCACGTGCCTGCGCTACAATCAAGCATGGCACGTTGTTTACAGAAGACACTGCACACGTGATTGACGCATAGAGAGAGAGAGATGGTTCGTGTTTGTGTTTTCCCCGGCTGCAGAATAAAAAAGAAAAGTACGCACGTGGACAAAATTGTTGGTACCCCTCTGTTAACGAAAGAAAAACCCACAATGGTCACTGAACTAAATTGAAACTGACTAAAGTAATAATAAATAAAGATTTAGTGAAAAGTAACCAATGAAAATCAGACATTGTTTTTGAATTGTGGTTCTACAGAATAATTTAAAAAACAAACTAATGAAACAGGCCTGGACAAAAATGATGGTACCCATAGAAAAGAATGAAAATAATTTGACCATAGGGAAATGTTAAACTAAGGTGTGTCCTCTAATTAGCATCACAGGTGTCTTCAAACTTGTAATCAGTCAGTCTGCCTATTTAAAGGGTGAAAAGTAGTCACTGGGCTGTTTGGTGACATAGTGTGTACCACACTGAACATGGACCACAGGAAGCGAAGGAGAGAGTTGTCTCAGGAGATTAGAAAGAAAATTATAGACAAGCATGTAAAAGATAAAGGCTATAAGACCATCTCCAAGCAGCTTGATGTTCCTGTGACTACAGTTGCACATATTATTCAAAAGTTTAAGGTCCATGGGACTGTAGCCAACCTCCATGGACATGGCAGCAGGAGGAAAATTCCTGACAAAATGAAGAGAGGGATAATAAGAATGGTAACCAAAGAGTCCAGAACAACCTCCAAATAAATTAAAGGTGAACTCCAAGGTCAAGGTACATCAGTGTCAGATCGCACCATCCGTCGTTGTTTCAGCCAAAGTGGACTTCATGGGAGACGACCAAGGAGGATACCATTGTTGAAAGCAAATCATAAAAAAGCGAGACTGGAATTTGCTAAAATGCATATTGACAAGCCACTAAGCTTCTGGGAGAATGTCCTATGGACAGATGAGACAAAACTGGAGCTTTTTGGCAAGGCACATCAGCTCTATGTTCACGGACGCAAAAATGAAGCATACCAAGAAAACAACTGTCCCTACTGTGAAACATTGAGGAGGCTCATTTATGTTCTGGGGCTGCTTTGCTGCATCTGGCACAGGGTGTCTTGAATCTGTGCAGGGTACAATGAAATCTCAAGACTATCAAGGCATTCTGGAGAAAAATTTGCTGCCTAGTGTCAGAAAGCTTGGTCTCAGTCGCAGGTCATGGGTCCTCCAACAAGATAATGACCCAAAACACACAGCTAAAAACACCCAAGAATGGCTAAGAGCAAGACATTGGACTATTCTGAAGTGGCCTTCTACGAGCCCTGATCTTAATCCTATTGAACATCTGTAGAAGGAGCTGAAACATGCCATCTGGAGAAGGCACCCTTCAACCATGAGACAACTGGAGCAGTTTGCTAATGAAGAGTGGGCCAAAATACCTGTTGACAGGTGCAAAATTCTCATTGACGGTTACAGAAATCGTTTGATTGCCTCAAAAGGTTGTGCAACAAAATATTGAGTTAAGGGTACCATCCTTTTTGTCCAGGCCTGTTTAATTAGTTTGTTTTTTAAAATGATTCTGTTGAACCACAATTCAAAAGCAATGTCTGATTTTCATTGGTTAATTTTCAGTAAATTTTTATTTATTATTACTTTTGTCAGTTTCAAGTTATTTCAGTGACCTTGGTGCGTTTTTCTTTCATTAGGGGTAACAACAATTTTGTCCACGTGTGTAACACCCCTGAAACTTTCCATAGACTGCCATTGCGGTAAAAACACTATTGAATACGGACTTTGAGACGCCAGTCGAGATGCTGGTGGAGAAGGACCACCGTGTCTGCAGTGCTCAAGGACGAAGGACGGCTTCATCATTCCTAAAAGAGCTGCTGATCCAACCCAAAGAAAGTGTCATTGAAGAAGAATGCTATTCCACGAGTGCAGCAAGTGGCTACGGATAGACTTGAGGTAAAGTTGTTTGCTTATTTATAACGTTATATATTGTTCACAATTGGTGTGGGGGAGGATGCTTCACGAAACAAAGCTATAAGTCCTAGAAGCCCTAACTCCATTCGAGAAAGTAAAAGATGATCTTGTGAGTTGTCCAGGTAGGCTAACCTCGATTTATTGTGTATAAGGAGTTGTGGTGGGAATTTCCAGACCACGTCAATCGTTTTCTGTGTCAACCGTGTAATAAAGAGTCATCCGAACGTTTAACAATTGTGGTCATATATGGTATGGTCATATACAGATGATGTTATGTAAAACTGCTCTTAATAAAAAAAAATCCAACATCAAATATCTGGGCTAGAGGTTATGTGTGTCCTATTGTGACGTTGCATAAATAAGGTTTCTTTCATTATGCACGCTTAATAATCAAAACTTAAATTTCATGTAATAAATAAATAGATAATAATTCATGTTGGGTGAAAAGGTTAAAATTAGGGATGCACCGAATTTTCGGCCACCGAAAATTTTCGGCCAAAAATGGCCCAAAAGCGCATTTTCGGTTTCGGGCCGAAATACTTTTATCACCGAAACAGCACGGCCGAAACAGACATGTGTGATGAAGCAAACAAGAAGCGCGGCCAGCTCACGCTTGTCAGGATAAGCGCCAATATGTTTGCGGTGTGGACGTTTTTCAATGTTTCTGAGAAAGACCCCCGTATAACGATTTGCAAAAATTGCAATGCCTTGATTTTAATGAAATTAGTACACAGTCATAGCCATAAACGCAATGGCACTAGGATTGCCGCGGTGTGGACATTTTCACACCGAGTGATACACCGGTATTACCGAGTATAAACGGTATAAACTTTGAAACTAGGTCAACCGCCATCTTCTCCGTCAACTCTCCTCTCACACTCAGTGACAGCGTCTGGCAGCGGCCACTTCTCAGTGACAGCGTCTTATAACGTTCTATATATAATAGTATAATATATTTGTATTTATACCATGGTCTGGGTGAATACTCGATTCTGATTGGCTGCTGGGTGTCCATTAAAAAGTGATAATGGACACCTATGAAGATGTTCCGGTCAAATTGCCTGATGACAGTTCTAAATGACTGCGCTGGCTCAAACACTTTGGTAACCGTGGCAACAGAGTCACAGAACATACGTTATTTCACAGTTTATTTTATTACAACGGCAATACGCCGTTGCGATGTTCGGGCAGGTTTCCAATGGCAACGCCTGCGGACAGGAGATGTTAAATAGTCCGCTCAGCCGCTTCTTGTGAGAAAAACTTGTGATTTTAACGGTAAAAACAACATTAAATCATGAGTGAATGATTTAATATGTATTTTTCTCGTAAGTGACCATGGTATAAGCGGGATAATGCCCTTCGAGGTGTCCGATTATCATAAATTAATGGACTTCGCGGAAGCAACCGTCCTCCGCTTCGCGTCGGACGGTTCACGCCTCCGCGTCGTCCATTAATTTATGATAATGGACACCTCGTCGGGCATTATCCCTTACACATAATATCACGGCCAAAAGCTCTGTGCGCCTCCGGATGGCCGTAGCGCGAGGAGCTCTCGTGGGGGTTGGGCTTCACGGGGTGTGTTTACCGGCGTTGCTATGGTTACCAGTCTTGCGCGTTCCAACGCAATATTAGGTAGCCTATCTATTAGATTGTGTGTGTGTATATGTATATATATATATACATACATACACCTAATAGGCTACCTAATATATAATATATATATATATATATATATATATATATATATATATAAAACAATAAAACAAAAAAAAAGCAACCCTAAATGGTACTAATAATTGGCATAATAATTTCTTTCGGTGTTTCGGTTTTCGGCCTTGGTTCCCTCATTTTCGGTTTTCGGTTTCGACCAAGAATTTTCATTTCGGTGCATCCCTAGTTAAAATGTATCTTATGTATCTTAACCCATGTGTAATTAGAATGTTTTAATGTGCTGCAAGCGCACGGAACTAATGTTTTTGTTTCTAGTTTCCCTACGTCAAGTTTAATTGACTGCCATTCTCGACAAGTCTACAAGCAGACTTGACACTACATCTCTGAAGACGTTTCTTTACGAAACAATGGCTATGATCAACAGTAGGCCATTAAGTGTTGAGGTATGATCCTACCGACAGTGTTGTGCATGAACGTGTTCATTGAACGATAGTTCATGAACTCGTTCATATTTTAGGCGAACGTGAACTGAACGTACTGTATTACTGCCTGATGAACCTTACTGTGAACTCGTTCATTCTGGTGTCTGTGAACCGCACGCTCACTCGGTTTAACTTGATTATTTGTTTATCAACACGCGGATGCGTGTGCAGAATGATCGCAAAAAAGAAAATTTGTGTGACCAGTTTTAACCACTCTATTTCATCCTAGACAAACCAGAAAGGGGGCTCAAAGTTCAAAATACCGGAAAAAAATAATAGCGAACAGCAACATATTGAAAAAAAGAACTATGAACTAGTTCATTTTTGGAGCTGTGAGCTTAGTTCCAAATTTTGAATTATGAACGTTTAACTGAAATAGTTCATTTTAAATTTTGTGAACTAATCTTTGAATTAGTTCACGTAGAAAGTGAACTTTCCCAACACTGCCTACCGGTCCAGAACCGCTTACTCCCAACCATATACTTACAATGAAATCTTCGGTTATTCTCCCCTCGCCTGGAGAGTTCTGCAAAGAAGATCTGTATCTCAATAAAAAGTGGAAAAGAGTGCAGTTCCTGGCCAACGAATTCTGGCGAAGATGGAAGCAAGAATACCTGTTGAACTTGCAACAGGCAGAAGTGGCAACAAACATCACAAAGTTCAAAGGTAGATGACATTGTGATTCTACAAGACGACAGCTCACCAAGAAATGAATGGAAACGTGCCAGGGTTGTAGAAGCTTACCCTAGCGCAGATGGAAAGGTGCGAAAGCTGAAGCTACTTGTCAATAGCAACACACTCAATAGCACTCAATAGCTATAAAAAACTAGTCAGTGTTAAATTATGTTGATTTACCTCTGAGCATTTCCTATTATAGGCTACTGTGTAAAATGCTGTTAAGAATTAATGTTAGTATCAAGAAAAGAAAGACCCACCGGATATCTTGTGTTTTATTTATGTTTTCGTCATAATGCACACGTGCATGTTGCAGAAAATGTGCAACAGTGCCCCCTGGGGTCACACTTTTCAGGGGTCGCAGAATTCGGTGTAACACCGGTCATTATCGGGAAAATAAGCCCCGACAGGGCGAACAGGTCACCGACCTGAATGGGCTTATTTTCAATAATGACCGGCGACGTTCTATACATTATCCCGCTTATTACACGGTTACTTGCCTAAACGAAAAAATAACTCCATGGTGTGTCTTTTTACTATTTATTTGTAACCAGCATTTGTAGTGTTGATCAGCAGAGAAATAGTCCGCCAAAGACGTTGACGTCGCATAGCAACCGAAGACGCTGGGGTTGACAAGCAGCCTCTTCTCTAATTTGAATGATTTTAGCTTGTGTGTGCCCGTGCCCGCGATAAATCACACACAAGCTAAAATCATTCAAAGGAATGTGCTTTATTTTAATCTTGCATTATTGGAGCACGTATACTCTCTTACGCTCCGCCTCTGACTAAGAGATGGTTAGGCCGCGTTCAGACTGCCAGCCGAAATCCGATTTTTAGCCCATCCAGATTGGAACCGGATGACTCTTTTGTAGTCTGAACAGTCCCAAGTCACATGAAATCCGATTTTTGCGAAACGGATCGGAACCACCTCCGGGAGGTGGTTTCAGATCGCATTTGGACAGATGCGTCTCAGTCTGAACAGCTCCAAACACACTCAGATCGGATTGACTGTCCGTGACGTCACTCCTACGCGACGCCAGACCTGACCCCATGCGCCAAAACCACCCGCCTCAGTCCTTGGACACAGAGGAAGAAACGAAATGCCTCATTAATCTGTGGGGAGATGGGTCCGTTCAAGCGAAGCTCGAGGACATGTGTCGGAATAAGTCGATTTATGAAAGTCTTTCGCGTTCTTTGATCCATCTTGTTTGTTATTGTTTTTCCTCGTCGCTATTACATGACGTCACGCAATACACGCGCTGGATGACGCCTCCGCTCCGACGTCGTTGCAACAGCAACCTGTCAGATGGGTCAATAATGTGGCCCAGTCTGAACAGAGCCAAATGCGATTTGGACACTTGCTAAAACAGTGTGGACAGTCAGCCCTAAAAATTGGATATGAGAAGGAATCCGATTTGAATCAGATTTGCCTGCAGTCTGAACGCGGCCTAAGCTTTCCTGCCGTCGGCTCCCATACCGAGGAGCACAGGGGAGACGTTCCCTCCAGGGCTGATGCTTTCTCGGGGGTAACACCCTTTGACCGGCAGTGGGTCTGCTTATAGCTCGGAATGAAGCGGTCACCGATTCTTGCCGGGTACTTTATTCTTACACACAACCGGACTCGATCATTACTTCACTAAACTGACATGCACGCTACTGCTCGCTCGTCCGCACTCAGACGCTCACGACACACACACACACGCACGCACGCACGCACGCACACACACACACACACACACACACACACACACACACACACACACACACACACACACACACACACACACACACACACACACACACACACACACACACACACACACACACACACACACACACACACACACACACACACTGCCAATGATATGCGCACCAGATACTTTCTCGTGTGAACAAGATACTTTCTCGTGCGCACCAGATACTTTCTCGTGCTCACGAGAAACGTTAAAAACATTATTTTTACCCCATGTCCCTTCACGGGTTCAGTACTCTCTACCACCGTATCTACCATGTTTTTGTTCAAAGTATGTTGTGATGCGTCCGTTGGTGGGAGAACGCTACATACATGTAAGGGGCGGGATTGAGCAGCTGAACATGGTTTAGAGCAGCGGTAGGCTTTATAAAATAGCGCTCGCAAGGCAACATCAAAATAATATATAATATACCGGTATGGTGATATTGTCTCAACTACATATCGCTTTCAAAAATATACCGGTATAATTTTAAAACCGGTATATCGCCCAGCCCTAATTAAACATCATATTCCTCATCTTCTTGTATGATGTCCCCACGAAGATTACTTAGACCTGCACAGACTCTCAGAATCTTGTCAATTTCGGGGCAAGGTTAATGGGCACTGTTTGAGAGACTATTCTGTAGTTCTTAAGGCAGGTATGACCCTCTCAAGGTGCACTCGGACGTTGGCTATGCGCCTCGTGTTGGTGGTGTCTTCTTCGGACAAGGGAAGGCCTCTTCTGGTGAAAGCTGGCAGGACGAGCTTGACTTTACGTTCAAACAGAAGATCTTGGATAACAACTCCTCGGTCAGCCATCATCTCACCACAGATACTCCAGAAACCCTGAGTTGGCTGTGATGAACTTGTCACTGCATCTTCCACCATATGTGGGAGAGATGAACATAATCAAATCACATGGCGCAATAGCTATGAGGAACATGATTGTATTATGTCCATAGTAATGACTGTAAAACTCGCCTCTTGAGTCAAGATTGTGAGCCTTCTGAAGAGGGGTCTCAGAACAGTTGATTACGCATGTGGTTAATGGATAATGTTCCTTGAAGCTCTGTGGCATCGTGGCCTGGATCGTCTCCCTGGGCAGCCATGGAACATAGCACCTCATCTTCTCCTCCATGAAGTCCAGTCACTGAGAGATTATCCTTCTAACCACAGACTGAGACACTCTGAACCTCTCTGCGATGTCGTCCTGCAATAGGTTCAGCCGGAGCTCCATCAGGGTCATCAACAGTTGATCCTTGGGATGTAGCTAAGAGATGCTGCATCCTTCTTTCAGGTCGTCGGATAAAGCCTTAAAGGCATCCACTGACAACCCAGTGTACAGACATAGACGATCATTCTGGAGAAGTTCGGTGTGTACAAGATGTTGTTCAGGATACTGTGTTGCCTGGTCATGGAGGAGAGGACAATGGAGTGAGTCACTGACAGCAAAGATGGGGTCTTCCATGAATGTATACTTCCCCTGTGTAGAAGCATCACGGTGTGTCATCCAATCAGTCTTCTGGATTGCAGAGCTGGTTGAGGGTTCTGTAGAAATAACAGCATCAGACATTAGTAAGTTATCAATGATAAGGTTAATCATTTTGCTGCCTTTCAACATAACCAGTCCTGGACATCAAATTAGAAAGCCTCGACCTGATCTTATCTTGTAATGCTGTTCATTTATTAAGGTCAAGCCAAGGCATAGTTACGGGTATATGCTGATCATACTCATTAGACGCTAGCTGGCTAACGACTTTGATAGCTGTTAGTGCTAAAATGTTATCTTACCTTGGAGCCTCACAAGCATCCGACGAGCCTTTTTCGCCGGAGGAATAACATATCCCTACCATTTCTCGGGGTATGGGTGTTGATTGAATGAAAAGAACAGAGTAGGGTTTTTCAGTGGGTTCTTCAAATGTAGCGCCTTTAGCCACATACGCCGGTCCTCATCGCTGGATGGCGGAGGATGAAGATTGAAGGTTGCCCCACAACATTCTGCCCTGGAATCCCCGTGTACAACACAGTATTGTTGCAAGGACACCTGTTTTTATTCCAGTTGTTATGGCAGCCTCGCAAGGAACAAATAAATGCTGGTCATCTTGACTAAAATTGCCAATGTATTGTGCCACTGTACAATAATGGACAGAGTTGCTCAACCGGAAGATAGAACACAAAACGGAATATGGCGCCCCCCCTTGTTTACGCGCGGAATAAGGTGAATAGGCCTACTTATCTGTCAAATTGTTTTAAATTATTGTAATAGTACCTTGATGGAGGTGCCCTTATTGGTGTTCCTATTACCTGTTCCAGATTTAGCGGTTGAAGACTTCTTTCAAGCAAAAGGCCCATGTACGCCAGGTAGGGCTACAAAGAGTGTACTGGAACAGACTCCCGCCTTGCCATCACTGCTCTATGTCCACCATGTGGACACCATGTTTCATAGCTGGCTATCCCCATGCTTTTGATACATAACTCAATAGGATTATATAAAATAGATACATATTAGATACATATTATAGATAGATATTATAAATAAGATACATATTATAAATAAATGTAATTCAGGCCAAGTATGTATACTTTTTGTCAGCCCAATGCTGCATGATGACACACTTATTTAGATTGGATTTAATTAAAACCCACAAAAGTCTAAAATCGCAGTTAATGCAGAAAGTAGGCTATCTAACATAACATAAAGACGATAGGCTACCACGTTTGAATTCAGTTAATCTAGTAAATTTAAACGGTAAAAAATCATTACATTTAGGCTACCAGAAGGGAGTCAAATGTGAACCCCCATGAGCAAAATAACTACCGCATATTGAGAGGAACATTGAATCCGGTCCGGAGCCGCACCCATCGGCGGAGAGGTGTACATTGGACCCTAGGGCTTCCATTCTCAATACACCGATACGATCAGGCACTGTAGTAATGGCGGTGTTTTCTGAAATATTAGCCCTGGATTGGATGGACGCGAGAGGTGTTTTATTATTTCTCTTCGTTTTCTTGATTCTTGCTGACTATTTTAAGCATAGAAAACCGAGGAATTTTCCTCCGGGACCCTGGGCTCTTCCTATTATTGGGGACGCACACCGGGTCGAGCCCTCCAAGCTGCATCTGAATTTCGACCAGGTAGGTTGGTTTTAGACCACAATTATTTGTATTTTAAAAGTCTAAAAAGTGCAATTGACCCTTAGCTAAGCCCCGCCCCCTTAGTTAGGCCTACTGTTGCTATGTCTGTCAAGCTTTCGCTCCTAGCAAAAGAAATATGGCGTTGTCAATGATACCATCAACACAATTTCCAAAGGATATCACCACATATTTTTGGAAAAACGGTTCTGATAGATCAGAGAGAAGCCGACAGAAGGGTCTGCAGTATGCGTTTGAGGGATATATCCACAATATCGTCTGCTGGCGGAGTCAAAATAATGACATTAAGATAGAGGGAAAAGCTCATAGGTCACAATGCAAGCGTCAGGCACCCCACGTCTTGACACTTCTACCCTGGAGCTCATAAACAGACAGCAAGAAAGCCCAACGAAGTCCTGCACAAGTGTGCCACAACAATGGCATAAACCGAGGAGTAATAAAATAAAAGCTGTGCCCATATCATCCGTAGTGGTCGCAAAAGCCAGACGTGACCGCAAACGGAGACCTATTGATTGCCACTACACATGGAGCAGGTAAAATTACATGTATTAAGGATATTATTTAGGTTTGATTGGTTGTGAGTCTCACTTTTTTGTTACTATGATAATACAGATGATGGCGCTCTTATAACATACGTTTCTTTTATTAATCTTTCCGTGATTCAGCTGTTTATGTGGTCTTCCACACTGCTTTATCCACGTGGGCTTGGGGAAGGGGAAAAATTGGACACCACCTTCGACACTTTGAGAGTCTCGGGTGTCGGATTTACAAGTCCCGTATGCGCACCGCTTCGGCATATTAGCATCTGCTGAAAGCTTGACAGACCTCTCGGTTGCTACACACGGTTGCTAACGTAGGATTGGTCAGTGGCTGTTTAGGGGAGGGGCTTAGCGAAGGGTCAAATATTTACGTCACCAGCAACAACAAACTTAAGGCTGCATCCGAATACCTAGTACATACTATTTCTGTCTAGTGTCTACTACTTGACCATACTACACTTGACTGTGTAGTACGGTCTACAGACATGCGTAGAACGCCGCCGAAACTCCACCGGATGTTTGGAGATGACGTATCTCCCCCCAGATGGCGGCAAAATTGACCTGTTTTCCGTCTCATTATCGTTGCATTGAATAAAAAAAATGTCTCTTTCTACGCAAAACGACGAAATGATAACATAATACAGATAGCGGATCGCTATCTGTTATTATGATATGATAGGCGATAACAATTGTTTTTATTTTATATTTGTATTGTATTTAATTGTTTAATCGGATAACAATATAAAAAAATATGCACTCGAAACGACGTCCGTACTACAGAATGCATACTAGAGTATTCGGACGCGCTAGATTTTTCGCATACTACAAAATGCATACTATATAGTATGCAAGTACGAGTATTCGGATGCAGCCTTAGCCTATGCCGCTGTCACGTTAAAATTGTACCGGGGGCGAAAATTGTACCGGCCTACGTCATCGTTTGTTTACATCCTGACAACCTGCCCGGCAACAGACGACGCGATGCAGAAAACATGTTTCCAAACGACGAAATAACATAATACAGATAGCGGATCGCTATCTGTATTATGATAGATAGCGATAACAATTGTTTTTACTTTATATTTGTATTGTATTTAATTGTTTAATCGAAACAATAAAAAAAATTGCCCGCGAAACGGGCGATCGCGTCAAATGACAAATGCTTTGCCCGCGTCAAATGACATTTGTCATTTGACGCGATCGCCCGTTTCGCTGGCAATTTTTTTATTGTTTCGATTAAACAATTAAATACAATACAAATATAAAGTAAAAACAATTGTTATCGCTATCCATAAATCAGATAGCGATCCGCTATCTGTATTATGTTATTTCGTCGTTTGGAAACATGTTTTTCGGATGTAAACAAACGATGACGTAGGCCGGTACAATTTTCGCCCCCGGTACAATTTTAACGTGACACCGCTGTCACACCAAATTTGTACCGGCTGCCAAATTTGTACCGGGTGACGTAATCCATTCAAACCTGCCTAGCAACGATGAATGACCGCGGACGATCGCGAGATGACCGCGGACGATCGCGTCGAATGACGTAGGAAAGTTCGCGAACATTCTCGATATAGTTCACGGAACGCGACCAGACAGATAACACATTAGGCCTACATTTATTAGCGTTCCTAATTACATTTATTAGAGTTACTAACTTTATATTCGTATTGGATTTTATTGTTTAATCGCATTAAGCTAGTAAACTGAGTGTATAAAGCAGGTTTCAAAAAACATTCGCGCTCATGTTGCCAGAGACAAAATAACATAATACAGATAACGGATCGCTAGATAACACTTGTTTTTACTTTATATTTGTATTGCATTTCATTGTTTAATCGAATTTGGCCAGTAAACTCGGTCATCTCGCGATCGTCCGCGGTCATCTCGCGATCGTCCGCGGCGCGGTCATCTGTTGCTAGGCAGGTTTGAATGGATTACGTCACCCGGTACAAATTTGGCAGCCGGTACAAATTTGGTGTGACACCGCCTTCAAAACAGCTCGGAGGTTCGGAAGCTCTTACAGGTACCGTAAACCTTACCTTCTTCCGAAATAAGAGTGTTCAGGATACGCCCCCTTAGCAGTTCGTAGGCTTTGACAATATGGTGCGTTTAAGGCTACGTTTACACGATGACGGTCTGAACAGAAGACGCAAAGAGTGGCGTCGCGTCTTCACTTTTTATTCCGCGTTTAGACCATAGACTGTAAAAAATATGGACAAAGCGTCTGTGACGTCACCCATAGATTTCTGAAGAACGGTTATGAAGCTGTTTATGGGGGGTATGGGCGGCGCCATCTTGGGAAATCTTGGGAAATCCTAACCCCACCCACATTCTGGCCAATCCATATATGGGTAAAAGGGCGGGCTTTGTGTGAGACTGAGCCGGCCGATGGACCCGCCTCTTCAGTCAAGCAGCCTCAGCTATCTAGAATCTAACGTTACAAGATCGACTATTCTACCTTCACTGCTAATTAAGCTGCTGAAGAGCCTAACCCATCTGAATTTGCTGGTAAGTTGTAACGTGAAGTTCATGTATGCCTCGTGCCCACTACCTCCGTCAGTTGTCCGTCACCCATTGACTTTGAATGGGGACGGACGCGCAATGCATTGTGGATCCGTCCGTTCAGTTGGAGCGTTCGCCACCGTCAGAAAGTTGAAAAATGTTCAACTTTTTCGGCAGCGACGGATCCGTCATCCAATCAGATCGCGTATGCAAATTTAAGCACTGTGACGCGACTCGGGCTCGATACTGGAAAGCGGGAGAGCGGCGGAGAAGTTAATTTAAAAAATGGAGCGCAAAGCGATTTGATTGGCTGACGGTGCAGTGGGCACGAGGGGTAAGGCATGTTCACAGTCTATGCGTCACACTCGATATTGGTCAGCCGTCAATCAAGTTGACCACGCCCTTAATTATTCATGGATTTTATATCTAAATGTGAGCTAAACTAATGAGTTAGAAAAAAATTCACCCCCCTCACAGTTGTCAGGTACTTGGACACTACCGAAAAGTACAATAAAAGTCCATGGGACCAGGCTTTAAAAACATGTATTCACGTCGTGAAAACGGACATTTTAACATGGGAGTCTATGGACATTTGCTCGCTTTTGGGACCAGTCCCTAGCGGATTTTCGATGTATTGCAGTTTTTCGAACTTCCGGGTAGGCTTCATTGTTCAGATTAGAATGTTGCCGCTTGGTTTAGACGAGCGTTTTCGGGAGGAAATCTGCATGCATACGGTGACGCAAAAGTGTGTGGAATTCGATTGGGTATGCATGCCAGGTGGCTAGGTGGCGCTGTGATACACTATCACACAACACCACCATGTCTGAGCGCATGCGTAGAATCGTACTTCTTCTCTTACCTACGCTGCAAAAACCGTCTATGGCGAAAACCAAAACATAATTGACCCTTCGCTAAGCCCCTCCCCTAAACAGCCACTGACCAATCCTACGTTAGCAACCGTGTGTAGCAACCGAGAGGTCTGTCAAGCTTTCAGCAGATGCTCATATGCCGAAGCGGTGCGCATACGGGACCTGTAAATCCGACACCCGATACTCTCAAAGTGTCGAAGGTGGTGTCCAATTTTTCCCCTTCCCCAAGCCCAAGACCCAAGAAGAGAGGTGCAACACGTGGATAAAGCAGTGTGGAAGACCACATCAACAGCTGAATCACGGAAAGATTAATAAAAGAAACGTATGTTATAAGAGCGCCATCATCTGTATAACAAAAAAGTGAGACTCACAACCAATCAAACCTAAATAATATCCTTAATACATGTAAGTTTACCTGCTCCCTGTGTAGTGGCAATCAATAGGTCTCCGTTTGCGGTCACGTCTGGCTTTTGCGACCACTACGGATGATATGGGCACAGCTTTTATTTTATTACTCCTTGGTTTATGCCATTGTTGTGGCACACTTGTGCAGGACTTCGTTGGGCTTTCTTGCTGTCTGTTTATGAGCTCCAGGGTATAAATCAATCCCACTATGGGAACAATATCCTGGCGCGCTGTAAACAAATACAACCGGTGTATATCGTCCACCAGCAGACGATATTGTGGATATATCCCTCAAACGCATACTGCAGACCCTTCTGTCGGCTTCTCTCTGATCTATCAGAACCGTTTTTCCAAAAATGTGAGGTGATTTCCTTTGGAAATTGTGTTGATGGTATCATTGAAAACGCCATATTTCTTTTGCTAGGAGCGTAAGCTTGACAGACATAGCAACAGGAACTAAGGGGGGCGGGGCTTAGCGAAAGGTCAATTACAGATCCTTCTCTGTTCAGTAATACTATCTGTAAATATCCTGTACATTTCGTGGAAAGACTCCTGTAAATTTATTACAGCTGTCAGAGCAGCTTGACGGTCCGACGCATGGAAATAATCTGACATGTTTGTTTATTTCCTTGTACTGGCACATGTATGTAACGTAAATGCGTACGCGATGTGAGCAGATCTGAGCAGTGTAGACGGAAACTCTATGGTGGAGCGTATTCAACTTTTCCACTCTGGAGGGTGGTTTCAGATTTATGCGTTTTCATGCCCCAAAAACACAGTCACCGTCTAAACGAAAGGCACTTCCGATAAAATATTTTGTCGTTTCTACCCGCAAGCGTCCTTGTGTAAACGGGGCCTTAGTATTCTCTGCGAACCGGCTCAATAGTATCTGTCTGCGTCCTGCAAGACGGAGGCGTAACTTGCACTAGGAGGCGTAACTTGTTCTTTTCTAAATCGCGGTCCACGCGAGATCTTTCTCTTTTCGCAGTAAACAAAAAGCGTTGTAAATCACGGTTCACACAAGATCTTCATTGAAGTCGGGTCTTCCGATATTCATGACGGTAAGTAAATTTACAAGTCATTTATTAGCGGTCATTTATGTACCCGCGCACCACTGCTACATACAGATCACTTCCACGATTTAGAAAAGTACTAGACACGCCTCTGACTACAAGTTACGCCTCCGACTACATGTTACGCCTCCTAGTGCAAGTTACGCCTCCTCCGACTACAAGTTACGCCTCCTAGTGCAAGTTATGCCTCCTCCGACTACAAGTTATGCCTCCTACTACAAGTTACGCCTCCGACTACATGTTACGCCTCCTAGTGCAAGTTACGCCTCCTCCGGCTACAAGTTACGCCTCCTAGTGCAAGTTACGTCTCCTCCGACTACAAGTTACACCTTCTACTACAAGTTACGCCTCCGTCTTGCAGGATGCAGACAGACCCAACTCAACCGGCTCGGATCTCGGATCTGACGCCACGCCCACACTTCAAGCGTTTTATTATCTCGATCGTTGGAGGAAAACATGGAAGCCACCCGGAAAGCTGTTGTCGCAGTAGCATTGGCAGAGTAACAGGCGCTCCAAAATAGGTAGGCCATAGCCCATAGGCAGAGATGCGGACGCAGTAAGGTATTGCAGTAATACGAGTGATTGAAATTGCCATTTAAACCACCAAAGCGGTCCAAGCACAATGAAAACAGTTCATGCTTCAAGTCACACTGGGCGCAGCCATCTTGAATTCTGACTCTGTCTACAAATGCATATAGGCCTAATTGAAAAGATTCTGCGTATTGTCATTATAAAATAACTATGCCAAATGCAGAATTGTTCGCCATTAATCCCAATAGAATGATGATGATTTCAAAATGCATAAGCAACGTCCAACCTGCCTTATTCTATAATTTAGGGAAATCACTTTAAATACACCCTATGTAAGAAATGTATCACATATGTTTTGCAACCACTGAGAGGCAGTGGCGGTGGCGTAGTGGATTAGTATAAGATCTGAACGCGAGCGACCAGGGTTCAAATCTCGCCGGTCTATCATCAAGCCTTATACCCCCATAGATGTGGTGTCAGCACGGCCTTGAAATATGGGTTCAAGTTTGAAATAAGCACAAAAATATAATTCCATAACCTTTAGTGAATAAGTATTCCACATGCATGAGAATTTGGACTTTTTAAGCTTCACATAAATGCGCGTCACCTAAAAGTCAGACAACCCACGCAGAAATTCAAGACTGACGTGCTACCGTCAGTGCTACCGCCACTCTACCACCTAGTAAGCATTGTCTACATAAGGACTTCAAGGACGATGAAATAGCGAATACCCTCTGATGAGAACCTGTGTATCTCTCATAAAGAATAATCTCAGGCAATGCTTAGGGATCGATCCCGAAAGAGCCTCTGTCGGAGAGACCCCTGTACGAATGGTGACGCCATTGTCACAGGAGGGGCTAGCAAGCTGCGCACGCCGATCTAACCTGATAGACTTAGCTGAAAACCTGGGGCCTCTACGAATAGTCAAATCTCCTAACCTTTTGGCCTCCTTTCCTCCTTTAACCTTTGTGGAAAACGTCATCGGGTCAAGGAGAGATAAAAAGGTGCTTCCTTCTGTTTAAAATGAATTAGACTCCACTCTTCCTAACCAACGTCATTGCGCGACGGCATGTTGATGTTGAAATTAACTGCCCCCAGTAGTCTTTCTTAAATGTGAAGTCTGCATTTAGTTTTCTTATGGTGTATTTTATGTGCTTACTAACCAGCAATAAATGAATTCATTTATATTCAAATAATTAGGTTCCTGGAATTGGTATCCATTATTATCAATTGTATTCTTCTCTTCTATTCTTCTGCTTTACCGCGTCTCTCATGCGTCTTTGCGTAAAGTCTGTAAACATTGTCGGTGGCATGTTGCTTTAAAATGCCGCCGTAAAGGATTATGGGATACCACTATCTCCTTTCCTTTCGCAAAGGAAGCTCAAGAGTAACCTGTGCTAAAGGAGGCATCGAGGCTCCTTTCCTAAGCATTTTTAGAATTCGAACCACCTTTCCTCCAAGCACTTCCGGGTCATCTCCATAGGAAACAAAATTTCCCATGCAAAAAAGAGAATTTGTAGAGGCCCCTGCTCCCGACCAGGTTTGGTTGAGAGCATAAGTCACCATGGGGATACGCTCTTTAAAGCTAGGGTATGCGATTTTGGGGAAAACAGCCGTTGAGATTCTGTCGCGTTCTCTCTGGTCCCTCCCTCCCACGCGCTACCTGCTGTAGCTCCTCCCTCCGCACGTCAGTGATGCGCGTTCATGTGAATTCAGTTACATTGATAGGAAGACGAAACACCATGTCCGATTCCGAGGTAATTAAACATTAGTGCTGATAACTGCATAAAAACATATATAGCATCAACATCTTACTCACAGACATAGGTAGATGGTAGAAAGGTAGCTGTATCAGCCAAGCAAGTTAGCAAACTAAGTGCAACTGTAATTTGTTAGCATAAGCTGCTAGGCTCGTGAACGCTCACGCAGGGACTCACGAACGTCGGTGCCAAGTTGACGGACAGTCCCACAGCCAATAAGAACGGAGAATCGGAGCCTCGCTCTGATTGGTCAAAGTGTACATGAGCGGTGGCAATTTTTTGGGGGGGCCACAGAGGCAGGGGAGAGCAAAGTGATGTGCAGATATTCTCAGAGCACTTCGCCTACATATAGCTGACTGGCTATTATGACATTTTTGCTAAATATTTCAGTAAAAAAATCGCCTACCCTAGCTTTAAGCAACGCTTAAAGAGATCGACTTTCATGTCCAAGCTTACCCTGGCTTTGAGCGCAACATACCTCGCTAACCCACTAATCGAGGTTCCTAGTACAGGCCACAGGTTTCAGAAAAGTGTGTTTCTGTTTGTTCTTGTAATCTTTTGTATAGGCAGATGACTCTGGTAGTTTCTAACAAGGATAAAAAAAATATTGAAAGAACTATTTGTGCAGAACTTCTAAATGTTACACATTTTTTTGACAGGTTATCACTTCACTTGGGGAAAACATGGGGGAGTCCATATTGTTTGGATCGAATTGAAAAAGGTCCTTGTGGAGATTCTGAAATTACAGCCAAGGAATCAGTCAGTTGTCTTGGCTGTGTATTAGATACTGGTGTAGGTCAGGCTCAAAAGGAAATCACAAAAATAAATCAAAGAATCAGTTTTTTGGCCAGAATCTCAAAGTTTCTTGATCAAAAAACAATGTTAATTTTAGCAGGAGCTTTAATTCAGTGTTATTATGATTATGCGTGTGGCTCATGATACAATGGTGTCACAATGAATTTTAAACATGGACTTCAGACCTTGCAAAATAAGTTAGTTAGGCTTATTTTTGACCTCCCTATGAGAACTCATCTCGAATCTTCCCACTTTGAGAGGTCAGGATGGTTGAAAATAGAGGATTGTATATCTCAGATACAGCTATGTAGGATACATAGGATTGTTTATGGGGATGTGCCCAAATATTTCAGAAAATGACGTGAGGTTCGTGTGTGTAATATCTATGTAATTGTGTACATTTTTTTAATGATTTATGTGTGATTTGCTGCTGCTTGCCCTCTTCTCCTGCCCCACAGGGACCACAATGGAAATAAGCCTTCGGGCTTTATTGTGTCATCCCTGACTATTTATGTATTTTAATGTATGACAGAGTGCTGTTCATATTTTATATCAAAATGGTAAAATCAATCAATCAATCAACGGCCCATCACTGTCCCTCGTCTCTATTGACTGACCCAATGTTGTCTCTGTAAAGTTTGACACTTTACAAATTACACCTTTATAACATTTTCTTTCAGTTTGCTGAGAAATATGGACCAATATTTAGTCTTCGAATCATGGTTGGATGGGTTGTGGTTGTCAATGGATACAAGCTTGTGAGAGAAGCCTTGGTCGAGAGAGGGGAAGACTATGTGGATCGCCCATATATTCCATTGCTGTATGAAGCAATTGGATCCAAAGGTATGTCCACCCATCTGCTTGGCGCGCGCACTCTGCCCACGCACTCATTGCGCATGTCTGGAGCCTACCTAGCTAAACTTTATTTTCATACGAACGTAACAAGATCTGCGAGATATCTTTGGGATGAGGTTCATTCTGTAGTGATGTTTGCAATGAAAACATTGTACAAATTGAAACTAAAACACAAATTAATAACTTCAGTTACCAACCTAAGTCACAATGTTAAAGATTGAGCCCCTCACAGTTATTAGTTCAGGGACTTCCAGGGCCCTATTTTAACGGTCTGAAACGCAAGTGAGAAGCGCCAAGCGCAAGTAGCTTTGTGGGCGGTTCTATGTTGCTAGTTTACCGGCGCAAAAAATGACTTGCGCCCAGCGCAAATCTAAAAAGGGTTTGGTCGGAAGTAGCCTAATTACCCGCAGGTGTGGTTTGGGTGTAACATGCAATAAACCAATGAGAGTGCAAGCTCCCATCCCCTTTAGGAGCCATGAGCGCATTTGAATCTGATGAGTTGATATTTTGACAGCGCGTCTGCAGTCTTCGATGAGACAGATGCACATGAATTTCACACGCGCCAGCATTCATTAATTATTTTACACATACACACACGCGCACCCGCATTCATTCATTCTTTTTAACACTCACTCGCGGTAAAACAATTTTTTCTCACAATCAAATACTCATCAATCCTAAAAGTTATGGGCATGTACACAATGTCTGTGTCAAGAAAATAAGGTTTGCTGTACGGTGTTTGCAGATGCATTGATTTAAAAGTACAACTTATTTCCGCTGTATCAGCTGTTCTTTCCCAAATAATTTACCAAGAATGTGTGGCTAGGTAGTAGGGATGTGAATAACTGGGTGGTATGAACGAATAATCGATTATTTGATGTGTGCCGACACAAAGGCAGTCATGGATCATCGACAAGAAATCACTTAATATCTTAAACGCAAAACAACAACTACCTGCTAAGTAGTTCCAGTCATATTGTCTATTCAGCCCTCAAAACGAGAGCTGGTTAATTAAGAAAAATGCATTAAACTGTAATCCGAAAACGCGTTTATATGCTATAGTCCCTACAGTATCTGTAGTATAAAGGCTGAATCGCGACGGTTCATACTTTCAACATAAAGAGTATGTATTTATAATTTGAAATTCGTCCCAGCCTTTATACCACAGATACTATAGGGCAGGGGTCACCAACTTTTTGAACCTGAGAGCTACTTCATGGGTACTGAGTCATACGAAGGGCACCCAGTTTGATACACTCTTCTGAAACAACAAATTTTCTCAGTTTTCTTTAAGTTATATATTATTATTAATGATTAATGATAATCATCTATGTGAAGACACTGATCATGTTAATGATTTCTCACAATAATTATCAACAATGACTTAAAAAAGCTGGGAAAGAGTTGTTCCAGAATGAGTTGTGCAATGTTTAGAACAGGCCTGCGGGCGCCTCATCTGGTCCCTGCGGGCGTCCTGGGGCCCGTGGGCGCCGCGTTGGTGACCCCTGCTATAGGGTCTATAGCATATAACCACGTTTTCTGATTACATTTTAATGTAACAGTATGCTGACAACATCGCTAATTAACACCGCAACTGCAAATTAACTGCACGGAGATAACCATGGCAACCGGTCAAACAAATTTTCTTATGGCGATCATTCTGCGCGCACATCCGCCATGTTGATAACAAATAATCCCCCTATAAATTAATGGTCTTCATTTATTTTCTATGGCAAGTGACCGTGGTATAGGCGGGATAATGCCCTTGGACACCTGTCCAACATTAGTACCCTCGGTTAATTCTTGTTTATTCGAATGGGAGAAAAATGTCCATATGTTAAAAATCAACTTTGACCCTCGGGAACGAATAATCGATTAATCGAATATTCTGACTTCTGGCATCCCTACTAGGTAGATGAGAGAAACAAAGTGTATGCGCGAGTTGCACAAGCAACATTATGCATGCGCCCTTAAAATAGCATCTGAACAACGCGCCACTGACTTTAAATCATGTATTTCCTGGTTTGTGGCGCAAGTGGTTTCTGAAACTGCAAAATTGCACCAGGGAACATTTGTGCCAGAACACGCCTCCTCCTTTCGCCGAACCGCCCCTTGGGGCGCAAGATCATTCCCTAATTTACCGACGTGTGGCGCCGGACAGAAAAGAACGCTCTGCGCTAGTTGCAAACTAGCAACGACACATGCGCCAGTGATTAAGTCAATTGCGCCGGATGCAAGATAGGGCCCTCAGTATTCAAAAACGTAATTCAGAGTTGAAGGTATGGATCCTTGTTAACAAAGAGAGAGGTACGGGCTGGCCTGCAGTTCCTTGAGTCTATCAGTAACAGGATGGGATTTTAATGATAAGATCATTGAAATCATAATCGATCAGCCTTGATCGATTATGATTTTTTTATGATCAAGGCTGATATATGATTTTAAGATATGAGCTAGATGAAATTACACAGATTCAGACTCAAATCTCTGAATGCATTTCCAACAGGTCTGGTGATGTCAAATGGTTATCAATGGAGGCAGCAGAGGAGATTTGCCCTGCACACACTCAGAGACTTTGGTTTGGGTAAAAAGAGTCTAGAACCGTCAATCCAACTGGAGTGCCAGTACCTGACTGAGGCCTTCGCTCAGCAGCAAGGTAGGCCTATTGGTTGGGCTTTTGCTTGGCTGCTGTCTAAAGGTCTGGCCATTTTCTGTATTCAATGTTTTTACACTGCCAAATATGTCTGCCTTTTTCCCGGCATGGTCCGCGCATTTACACATTACATCTGCCTAATAAAGCCTGTAATGTTGGCCAGCAGTATATCTTACAAGTACATGTATGCTTATTAATTAATTGAAAGTTGAATTTAACCGGGAACTTGCCAGCATGGGAAGCCAAGTGGGGTAACCTCAATGTATCAGGCTTCTGAATATTGCTGCTATTGAGCCACCCAGCCAAAAACGTTCTTACTCGACCTCTACATGCATAACACATCTGAATAGCTTGATTCCAAATATTGTTAGGAGCACCATTCAATCCTAAAATGGGGGTAACCAAGGCGGTGTCCAACATCATCTGCTGTTTGGTGTTTGGGAAACGCTATGAGTACACTGAGAAGCAGCATCAGACGATCATTGATGACTTCAATGAAATACTGATCCTACAAGGAAGCGTAGGGGCAATGGTAAAGCTTTTACTTATACAGCTCCAATGTGATGAATTGCAAGGTCTTGATTCATTCTTCATGCCGAATGGCAGACATTGTGTGTCTTAAACCTCTGTGTTCTCTGTAGATGTACAATATGTTTCCATGGCTGGTGAAGCATTTACCTGGACCTCACAGGAGGGTATTAACTCTGTCTGCCAGACTTATATCCTTCATTGAAGAGCAGGTCAAAGAGCACAAAGTGGATCATGACCCTTCATTTCCCAGAGACTACATTGACTGCTTCCTCACAGAAATGCTCAAGGTATGTGTATGTGTTCACTTCTGGTGGGCATGACCTTGCTCCACATATTGTTAAAAGGGACAGCTCAGCTCAGTGGTTTTCACCAGGGCTTTTGCTTGGCTGCTGTCTAAAGGTCTGGCCATTTTCTGTATTTTGGCAATCAATGTTTTTACACTGCCAAATATGTCTGCCTTTTTCCCGGCATGGTCCGCGCATTTACACATTACATCTCGCACCCCAATTTACCCTCTCGGACCCTACACATATTGGGGGTTTCATTTTTATAGGGTTAAAGACTATGTTGGCGTTTTTGCGCTTGGCGTTAATCGCGTTTGTAGCATACATTCAGATGTATATGTTACGCTGGAACAGGGCTTAAACCGGACTCAGATACAGAGGTAGTCTCCAATGAAAAGTTTTAATTACACGTTCCAAAAACTCTGGAGTTCCAGACAAAAAGGTAAAACAAGGTACATTCCAAAATCCAAAATGATATTCTAGTTCTCAAAAAACTCAAAAAGGCGAATATACGATAAACAGACTAAAGTTCTTAGCATAAGCTTACTGGGCGTGTGGACAAAAACTCAGCACAGCAGGTATAAAACAAGGTTTAAGTACCCACACTCAATTGGACACATGGTCATCAACAGATTAACCTCAGGTGGCAAACCCAAGATGGCCGAACCCAAACAGAAGCATGAAACACAAGGTCATAGTAGCCACTAGAGGCCAGCAAAAAAATCCCCAAATCATAACAGTATACCCATTCTTGCATGCGAGTGGCTTGAATAATAATAAAATAAAAAATGTCAGAGTATGCAAATTATTCTAACGAGGTTTGCTCTCCGTGGGTATGCCCGCCTACGCCACTGAACCAAGAAAGCCGGCTGCTTGATGAAGGGGTATTATACCCCCTTGATTTTTCACAGGCAAGACAGTGAAATTACAGGGCGTGGCGCGACCGTACCGGCTTGGCAGTGTAAAATGCCTAATGAAATCATGAAATGAAATAGTTTATGAAAAAAACATGTATAGCATAGCTCACCACTGTAGCTAATATAGTCACCACCATAGTTCATACAATGAATGCCTTTTACATACATAATTGGAAGCTATTGAACAATTATTCGGCAAAGGCAAAGTGAATAGTGGGCTATACCCCACTATTCACGCAGCCTGAGGTAAATAATTGTTTAGTATATACTACACGTGAACACTCCAAAAATAAACAAGAAAACACTTTTTGCTGGGATTTATTTGTTTTTATTAGTGGTTCATTTGTCTTTATTAGCGTGACGAGACGACCGTCACGCAATATCCCGGGTTTGAGATCTCAATCATGGGATATTGCCCAATATCCAGAGATAGCGAACCAATCAGATTGCGCCATCTTAGGAGGTTCACGTGGAGCATATACTAACTATATACAGTAAAGTATATACTGTACCTGTGTATAATGCCGCGTTCACACTGTACTTGTCGATGGATCTTATTGACTTTGCATGGGGCGCTCTTGAAATGCATTCTGGGTCATCCGTTCCGTCGGCTCAGTTGCCTGCGAAGTTGAGAAATGTTCAACTCTCCATGCAGCGACGGATCAGTCGGCCAATCATATCGCGTCCCCCATATGTCAGACATGCCCTCCGTCATCCGTCGATGGACGTGTACAGTGTGAACAGGGCTTAACCCTAAAGCTAAATCTAATGCCAGAATTCATGTTATTTTGGTGTTTGTATGTTTTGTTGCCGGATTCTTCGTAGAATGAGGCTTCTGAATCAAGATTTGACCTAGAGAACCTGAGTTTTTGTTCACTGGACCTATTTTTCGCCGGGACTGAAACCACCACCACCACTCTGCATTGGGGACTGCTGTTCATGGCCTACTACCCTGACATACAAAGTAAGTGAGAATCTTAGTCTGCCGGTGGAATAGGCAGTAAAGGTGAACACTAGAGGCGACATTCCTCCATCCGTCTAGCCTTTGAATGTACGTATATTGTTTACTTTTACTAATTCTATTTTAATCAGGGCTGGGCAAGTTAATGCATTAATTATGCGCTAACTTGCAATTTCCTAATCTGTGGCACTACTTATTTGAATTTAACTACACTTGTAGTAACAGTTGGTTTACAATTGTACTAATTAACTGCCTGTTTACAATTCCCAAATCTGGTGTTCCGTAAGTTTCATATTCAACCCACACTGAGTGATTCAATAAAACTCCCTTAAGATCTCTTGGCCTGGTTTTTGCTTATTATGTTTATTTGGTGTGAATGATAATGTCTCATTTGATAATCTCATTTAACTTAATTTGGAATGGATTTAAAATATAATTTTTATTGTGCATTTAATCGCGAGTTAACTCACCATACTATGCGTTTAATCGTTGTCCAGTCCTAATTTAAATGACTTTTTAACTACTTTTATTTTGAAACATTCCAAAAAAAATAAAAATTATACACATAGCTTGTTAAATAAACAGCCCTGTGTTCTGGGTTGCTGACTGCACTGGTTTTGTTAATATTGAATTTTTTGCAATATATTCCTTTTTCATATTGTACATAAATATTGACATCTTCTACTTTTATTTTATCATGTAGAGAAGGTCCAGGCTGAACTAGATACCGTAGTTGGCTCATCCAGGCAACCCTCCATGTCTGACAGAGACAGCACTCCCTATACTTACGCTGTCATACAAGAGACCCAAAGGATGGGTAACATCTTACCTCTCAATGTTGCCCGTATGGCGAACAGGGACACCCCCCTTGGAAATTACACCATCCCAAAGGTAGAAACCCATTCCAAAGCCATTATTAATTTGATCAACCTTTATTTTGAAAAGGTCCCATCTGATCTCCTTATGCCATAATTCCTCCAACAGGGCACCGTGGTGATGGCCACCCTGAACTCGGTTCTACGTGATGAGACTATGTGGGAAACGCCACACTCCTTCAACCCACAACACTTCCTTGACCAAGACGGCCAGGCTAGAAAGAGAGAGGCCTTCCTGCCCTTTTCAGCTGGTGTGCATCCATACAACTTTGAGTACACCACTGAACCATTGAATTTACGATTTTCGGCATTGTGGTCCACCCATCTCCTCCCACAGTTGTTCACTTAAAGAAAATCGAATTGATAACTTATTTCTAGTTGAGTGCTGCATGCAGCACTCAACTATTGTTCTTCATAAGTTTTATTCTAAATGTATTTTTTTCCGCTTTATTCTCTACATTCTCTTTATTATTCTCTATCCCCTTCCTCAATTCTTCACGTAGAAACTCCATTCAAATTTTAAAATGTTCAGAATAGCTTGGAATCACTTGCTTAATTTCAGATTTTTAAAATATTTTATACTCTTTAAGATATTCTACTTTTAAAATACTATCTTTTTTTAACATGGGAGTCATTCGGAGGATGGCAGAGCAACTATTTAGACGTAACTAAATCCATTTTCAACCGTTTATCTTCGTTCAAACCATTTAACAAATCTAAACACTTGTATCTTCAACAACATCGAAACGGAATTTCGACATCATTTAAACTTAATTCAGAATCACAGTTTTAGTTTCATACCGGCTTCGTCTTCAGTTGTTCTTGATTTGATTCACGTTGACGCGCTGGAGCGTGAGGACGTTCAGCAGTGTTGCCAGATTTGGCTACTTGAGGAGGACGTTCAGTCAGTGTTGCCAGATTGCGCTGTTTTGCCTGCTCTATTGGGCTACTTTTAATCACGCACCGGCTCGCTATACTCTTAAAGACACACACACACACACAAACACACAGACACACACACACACACACACACACACACACACACACACACACACACACACACACACACACACACACACACACACACACACACACACACACACACACACACACACACACACACTCTGGCAACCCCGACCTTCTCCGTGTCCACTCGGTCGGGTAGAGCCCTCCCCGTCAACTCGTGGAGGGGACTGGCCAGTGTCGCGAACGCAGGGATGAACGTCCGGATGGTCTGTACCTTCTCGTCTTGCAGCTTCACGCTGCCCCTCCCGACCCGATAGCCCAGATAGGACGCCTCTTCGAGGCCCAGGCGGCACTTTTTGGGGTTGGCCATGAGGCCAGCGGCTCGGAGCGCCCCCAGTACTGCACGGAGGTGGTGTAGGTGTAGGTCCAAGGTGCTGCTGTGTATGACGATGTCGTCGATGTAGGCGGCGGCGTATTCCCTGTGGGCCCGGTCCATCAACCAATGAAAGGTCGCGGGTGCCCCATGCACCCGGGAGGACAGTGTACTGGTAGAGGCTGTCAGGGGTAGCGAACGCCGTCTTCTCTTGGGCCCACTGGGTGAGGGAGACCTGCCAGTATCCCTTTGTTAGGTCCAGGGTGGTAATGAACCGGGCCGGCCCCAGTCGCTCTATTAACTCGTCTATCACCACAGGGCTGGACCAAGCGCTGTGGGACTCCTCGATGACCCCCATCTGCAGCATGCTTGTGACCTCCGTCTGGATGGCGGCCCGCCGCCCTTCCGGAATACGGTAGGGCCGGAGTCGTACTCGGACTCCCGGCTCCGTCCTGATGTCATAGCTAACGGTTGTGGTCCTCCCGGGCCGCTCAGAGAAGACGCCAAGGTGCCGGAGGACCACTTCCCTCATGTCCTGGGTTTGGCTCGGGCTCAGCTGCTCCCCCACTGGTACCTCGGGCAGGGGTAGTCGAGCTGACAGGCACAAGAGGGCTGGTTCCCGCGGGGCTGTCGGTGGTTGCCATAGCTTCAGCAGGTTGATGTGGTAAATCTGGACGGCCTTGCGTCTTCCCGGTTGCCGTACCCGGTAGTTGACGTCGCTGACCCGGTCGATGATGTCATAGGGACCCTGCCATTTGGCCAGGACCTTGCACTCTGTGGTCGGGACGAGGACGAGTACCTGGTCCCTCGGGTTGAAGGTGCGGAGTTGGGCCCCTCGGTTGTATACGCGGGCTTGGGCTTGCTGGGCTCGTCCGAGGTGCTCCCGGACCACGGGCCAGATCTGCTCCATCTGGCCCCGCATCTGCTCCACGTGCTCGATGACGGTGCAGTTTTTTCCATCCACTTCCATGACCTTCTTTAGCATGGATTTCAGGGTCTTGTTGAACATCTCCACCAACCCGTCGGTCTGGGGGTGGTAGACGGAGGTCCGGAGGTGGCGGATCTGCAACAAACTAAGGAGGTCTTTTAAAACCCGGGACATGAAACAGGATCTTTGATCCGTCAGGATCTCTCTGACTATCCCCACCTTGCTAAATAAAATCATTAGTTCCCTCTCCACCGCCTTGGCTGTGGCGGCACAGAGAGGAACTGCCTCTGGGTAGCGGGTGGCGTAATCCACCATAACTAAAATGTAGCGATGGCCTCGGCTAGACCTGGAGAGGGGGCCTACGATGTCTAGCCCAAGCCGGTCGAACGGGACTTCTATTAGTGGCATAGGAATGAGGGGATTCCGTACCGAGGGTCTCGGGGGGCTGCGTTGGCACTCTGGGCACGCCCGGCACTAGTCCTCTACGTTCCTTTTCACTCCCGGCCAGTAAAACCTGTTCAGAATTCGATCCCTCGTCTTGTCCATCCCCAAATGGGCCCCCAGAAGGTGGGTGTGGGCCATATAGAGGACTTTGCTCACATATGGTCTCGGAACGACCAACTGTTCCGCCTCCTCACCCCCCTCTGTACCACCCTGTATAGCAACCCCCCTGGTACTAAAGTGTGGGTACTGCTGGCCACTTACCGAGTCCCGCGATAGGCCCTCATAGACCTGTACGTGTCCCCAGGCGTTTCTGAGGGAGTCGTACTCGTGTGTCTGCCGGGAGGCGTGTGTCTGCCGCACCACTTCTCTCGGGGGTCTGTCGGGGGACGCGTCAAAGTCGGACCGGGATGGCGCAGGGTGGGCGGCCATATAGGCGGGCCGACTACGCAACCGGCATGGTCTGGTCCGAGGTTGTCGGCGTTGGGGTGCCCGAAACTCGGCCCCTAATAGTCTTTTGAAGATCGGGCAGTCCCGTCCAAACAAAAGGGGCATAGGGAGGTTCGGGACCAGCCCGTCCCAATCTGTGAAGGTCCCCTTCTGGGTTTGAACGGTGATCCGCCTTGTGGTGTAGGACTCGGTTTGCACGTGGATGCAGCCTACGTCGATCCTCTGCCCGGAGGTTCCGTCCGCCAGACCGGGTCGGATCAACGTGACCATGCTCCCTGAGTCGAGTAGGTAGTCCCCTGCTCTGGAACAATGGCGGGCAAGGTGGCCCTTCTGGCCGCAGGTGTAGCACCTCCACTCCTCTCTCGGGGTCTGAGGGGCGGGCCCTCGGCGGTCCCCGGTGATCTGGTTCGGGTAGGCTGGCGTGTGGGCGGGCAGTGCCTGGGTGCGCTGGGTCTCCGTCATC
Source organism: Melanogrammus aeglefinus (assembly GCA_900291075.1). Taxonomy (NCBI): domain Eukaryota; kingdom Metazoa; phylum Chordata; class Actinopteri; order Gadiformes; family Gadidae; genus Melanogrammus; species Melanogrammus aeglefinus. The sequence goes on from OLKM01000857.1 coordinate 80,367, forward strand.
CATCCGCACCGCTCGGCCCGCGTCCCATCCCCTCCGGGGGCCGGGGTCATCCCGCCGCACAGCCGCTAGGTGACTTGGTGGTTCTCCAAGAGTTCAACGAGGTCGTTTACCGACCTGGGTTGGTTCCCGGAAGGCCAGCGCTTGGCCCCGGTGGGCAGAGCTCGGTCGATTACAAGCCGGTCCAGCAGCAGGGGACCCTCCCCTTCGACGAGCCACCGCTCTGCCAGGCGACGAGTTGCGAAACCGGGCTTCTCACCGACGCCAGTGGGTCGTAAACCCAGTCGTGGTACCGTTGCGCCTGGGCTGGGAGGCTGTGTCCGTAATGGGCGAGGATGGCCCGCTTGAGTGTGGGGTAATGTGCTGCCTGGGCCAGGTTGAGATCCCGGTAGGCGCGTTGGGCATCCCCGGTCAGGAAGGGCGCTAGGGTTAGGGTTAGGGTTAGGTCTGCTGGCCACCTTTCACGATCCACGGTCCGCTCAAGATCTCGAGGTACACCTCGACGTCATCGTCCGGTCCCATTTTGGTGAGCCGCTTCATTGGGGCGGCGTGGGCAGGTTCCCGTCCGAGCTGCTCGGCCATTCGGATCATGCATCGCCACAACACTTCGATCTCCTCATCCCGTGTTGCGGGTTGGTCTCCTAATTGCGGGTTGGTCTCCTAATTGCGTCATGATTTCGTCTAGGGTCTGCCAAAGGATCGCGTTGCCTGCATTCTTCACCACTGTGGCAACCCCGATCGGCGGCGGCTGAGTTTTGCAAAGGAGACGCTCAAATAGGGTTGCGGGTCAACGGTTTTAATTCGTGCACCTCACGTGGAAAAAAAGGTAAAACAAAAGACAAAATAGGTTCTTCCTCTTACGGGGTAAAAAAGGCCGTCTCCGGGTCTGGTCCGGCTGCGAGGACGGTGTCTCAATCGCTCCCGTCTTCTCCCACTCAGTCCTGGGGGGGAAGCGGATTGGCGTTGGTATGGGTTGGTGCATTCTCCCCCTACTGCGTCTCTCCAACTTGGCTATCTTCCGCGTCTGGTGCGTGTTCGGTCCTTAGGAGACCTCTGCCGTCTCCCTCCCCCAGGTGATCCCAATGCCTGTGATTGTTCGGGTGCTTTTGATGCACGCTCCTGCACCGCCGCTCTGAACGGCACATACCTCCCTCGGACTACCTGTCCGCGGAGAGGGTGCTGTTGAGGGTGCTGTTCCTGATGCTGGCGTGCTTAGTACCTAGTTGGAGGTAGCCACAACGCACACACACACACACACACACACACACACACACACACACACACACACACACACACACACACACACACACACACACACACACACACACACACACACACACACACACACACACACACACACACACAGGGCAGCAGTGCAGGGCAATACATTTGACCTTTCAGATTCTTGCAGTACATTTCTGCATTTTTAGCAATGCTTTGGCTTTTCATTCAGCTGTCACTTTATTTGTTTCCAACCATTTACATTTTCTTAAATGGTGTGCATGTTTACATTGTTTACTCCATTTAGACTTTTGAACTTTTGTTCAAATCCCTTCACTTGATTTAAGCCATTTAACGTTTCTTTATATGTTAATCTGTGTGTGTGTGTGAGTGTGTGTGTGTGTGTGTGTGTGTGTGTGTGTGTGTGTGTGTGTGTGTGTGTGTGTGTGTGTGTGTGTGTGTGTGTGTGTGTGTGTGTGTGTGTGTGTGTGTGTGTGTGTGTGTGTGTGTGTGTGTGTGTGTCCTCATAGGGAAGCGGGTGTGTCTTGGGGAACAGTTGGCCAGGATGGAGCTGTATCTTTTCTTCACCTCCCTCCTTCAACGGTTTTCTTTCTCTGCCCCCCCTGGAGAAAAGCTCAGTGTGGACCCTGTTTTTGCTACCACTAACTCTCCCAAGCCCTTTCGCCTGTGTGCCAAACCACGATGAATCCATTATCCCAAACCTTTTTCATAATTAGACATGTTGCATCAGAGCATCAGTGATACATTATTGTTATAATAAATGGCATGCTATCATTTTGGGAATCTAAGCAGGGACAGAGGACCATTTAATCATTGTTTGAGGATTTTGTGATGATTCCTCGTTTCCATGACGTAATGATTCTGGGCACATATCGATGCAATGATTAACCAAATTTACAAGATTAGTTTTGTGGGAATAACATGGTTAAGGACGCCAAATTAGGTAGCATAGTTGAGAAAGATACTAATAATTGTGTTTGACTATAAGCAACATTGGTTTGCTATTTTGTTGATTTTTATTAGTGAAGGCATTATACAATCTTGAACACAATATTGTTAATCATTAGTGTGACGTTGAGCTAATTGCTCTCATGGATGATGTGACGTTTAAGACTTTAATAGCCCAAAATAAAGCCTTTGATCAGATTCTAAGGTCTGTGTGTCATTGCATTTTTACATCCTTTTCTCACTCTAGCAATACTTTAACCTAAAAATGCAACACTTTTGCTTTATTTATTTAAGTAAGTATTTGTTTTTCATTTTGATGATGGCGCTTTGTGTAAAAAAAACTTAGCATTCAAAGTTGTTTGCTTCTGAACTGGGCTTACTGTGGACAGTACGGGACTGGGACGGAGAAAGGCCATGGCGTACAAGTTGTTCTGTGCTGTGTCCTGATTGGTTGAAGAGAAATAGCTACATTGTTGTGTTCTAAAACTGGACCTGGCGATTTCAATGTTCAACTCCTTGCGACGGCATCAGCCGCGCTGCAACGACAAGCTAACACTGCTGCAACTTTTCCCCTGCGCCGTTCCAAAACAGTCTCGTTGCAAGTCGTTGTGAGGCTAATCTTTGGTCTGAATTGGGCTTTATTGTTCTATGTTCCAATTCTCACAGTTGGAATTACCCTTCTGGTTTTATATTGGGGGCTTTAAACGAATCAAAGACTGACCGCTGCTCAGGATGTAGCTCTATCTTCTTTTCACTGGCTGTCAAAAGGGGGAACAGAGTTCTTTCTCTGTCCCTGTTTGTTGATGTGCACTGATGATATAATGTGTGGCTCTGGTTACAGTGTGACGACACTCTTTTTGCTGGTTCCCCTGCGTTAACCTCTCTGGGGCGTTGAGCAAGTGGGCAGGGCTGAGAGAGGGGCAGCTGATGTGGTACACCTGTTCAGGTTTGGTCTGTAGGCTTAATAATGTTTACCTCATCGACCAATCGATCTATTCAGAATGGCACGTTGGCTTTTTGTTTTTGTTCATCTTGGATTTGTCTCTTAGGATTTTTTGCATCCTTTGGCTTGGCATTATTCTTTGTCTTGTATTCACACCATTCAACATTCCCACAGCAAAGATGTTCCACTCAATCATACACTACACACACCGCTGATTAAACAGACTTCAGGTATAGTCACATTGTTTTAGAGGGATAAATATTACCGTGAACCCCTTTAATCATGTGTTGACTCCATCCTGGTTATGATCTTGGTTGCAACAATCCCATTTATGAGATGAGTTATTTACATTTTTGCAGAATAACATTGTTACATAAGCCGAATAAGGTTATATAATAAATAGAAGATGATAGGCCTACTAATTATAACATTAAAGCCCATGTTTCAACTTGAAGACCCCTGTGATGAACGTGTAGATAAATAATATAGGAACTCAGTTTGTGTGAAAGAATTAATCATACTTAAAAAGTTTTTGAAAGAAATTGTGAGTAAAATTACTTCCGCGTCTCAAAAAGCGCTTTGACCGGTCGTCACCGGAAGTGACGCAACAACAGGTAAACATCATCTCTACGTAATGGAGTCAGACAGTGAAGAGATTGCAGTAGGGGTTAATGTCAACTCTTACGATGGGCCATTGCCATACAATTATGAGCCGCCTAGGCAAGAGAGGGCTCAGGCAGAGGTAAGGGGAAGGGTCAATGGACCCTAGAGATAGAGTTAGAGTTGTGGTGTGAGAATCGGTGGAGAATTGAGCAGGTGTCTTGGTGAGTGTCCACAGGCTTTAGCTAATGGTGGCTAACGTTGTCTTCATGTTTATCACATTGCAGTATTTGTAATATATTTAGCAATATTTGACTTTGTTTTTTAAGCATCCATATAGATTGTCAACAGCAACATGTGTCTTGATTTTTTTTACTTTAGATCCCAGATGTTAAATGAATGCTGTAGTAGGCTATAGCTTTAGCTATAGCTGTAAATGAGATAGCATATACAGTACTGCGAAGGACGTGTCTGAAAGCAGTTAGTGTTCCGAATAGGACGGGAATATTCTGTTCATGTAAATATCGTCATTGTTACAAGGATATTGTATTGTCACATGCAGAGATACTGGGTGTAAGCTGTAAAGCATGCAGAAAAAATTGCATCTAATTGACAGCCTATACTGTGCATAAATGGAGGATGGTGTATCTCACTTACCTAAGCCTCAGGAAATAAGTAGTCTACATGTCATTTCTTACAAGGCCTTACACCAACTATTAGAGCTACAAGAAGGGAAGGAGAGTGAGTTTATCTTACCACATTTTATTTAACAGGTGCTTGTGTGGTAGATGTGAGGCTATGCCGTCAGCAGTGGAGAGTGTTTGCAGTAGGGAGATCGGCGCCTATTATTGGTCCCTTGTCCAAAACCTAGATCCCCCAGAAGATATCGCCTGCCCCACACTCAATCCAGGGTTTGAAGCCTCCTGTCTTAATCATTTTGTGCTGCAGGTAGGTTACACCAACTTCAGACAGGAGCATGGCCCTCTCCAAGCCAGCAGACCAAAGTAGGTTTTGAGCAAAGGTAATTTAACTAATTTAATAAAGAACCAGCTTTTCTACGCCAAAAGAGTAAATCCTGTTAAGCTGGTTTTTAAACTCAGGTTTCCATTTACTTCCTATAAAAATAACTTTGGTGTTGTGTAGTACAGTCGAATATCAGCCAACAGGACATGCAATATTTTCCATTGAAATTGTTAACTATGAAAACATGGTATGATCAAAATTAAATATGTCCCCATCTCGACCAAGACAATTTCGATACATACAAGCAGGTGGTCCGCTGGGCGTACAGAGTTCTAGGCAGGGACATCAGGAAAGCCATACCTTCATGTGTTTTTGCAGCAATAAGGAGGCACTTTGCAGGAGAAGGACAAGGATAAAGGTTTCCAGTGGCCCCGTTTGGAAGACTAATTTCAATAGTGAAACAAACTACTGGTGAAACGTATTAGATTTATTTGTCATTGCACAGGAAATCCAGTGCCATTGTAACTATGCATTCTTATTTTTTATTAGGGTTAGCCTATTTTTTAGGCTAATAAACTAACTAAAGAGTACCGATATGTGTGTTTTCTCACAATTTCTTTCACGTATGTTTTATTACATGTTAAAACACAAGTGTCATGCGAGATGGAGGCTCACTGCCTCATCCATGGCAACCTTCTGGAGGGAAGTGGTGAGGGAGGGCGGGGCAGCAGAAGACAAGACAGCACTGCTTCCTTGTAGGGCCTGTGGTGATCTAGAGTATTCCTCTACCAGAGAGACCATTAGATTTGTTGCGTATCCTTGAGGAGAGAAATGTTAACACATTTAACATGTCATTTAAATGTGACATGTTAACAGGTCCTTCGTTGAGAGCCAGACCTTCTGGCCAGGAACGTAAAGTGGGCTATAATGGTGAGTATGGTGGTGTTACCTCTGGATAGGGGGAGACCAGTAACAAAATCAAGAGCGATGTTGGACCACGGACGTCTGGGGATAGGCAGCGGGCGAAGAAGTCCAGACCAAGGTTTGTTGGAAGTCTTGCTGCGTGCACAGGTGGCACATGGACCGGGTGTCCCGGTCCATGGTAGGCCACCAGAACTGGTGGTGCAGGAAAGCCAGGGTTCGGGTGATCCCGGGATGACAAGCCAGCCTCGACGAATGACCCCACTGCAGAACGTCCGAACGAACTGCATCCGGAAAGAACCTGGGAGGACCAGTACCCGCATCGGCCTGGTGAGCCTGGGCCTGGGTCATCAAGGACTCGATCTTCCAGATCAATGGGGCCACTACGCAGGTGGGCAGTAGGATGGATTCCAACTTGGAACACCCCTCATCCACGAAGTGCAAACGGGACAAAGCGTCCGGCTTGATGTTGAGGGAACCCGGGCGGTAAGAAAGGGAGAACTTAAAACGACCAAAAATAACGCCCACCTGGCCTGGCGAGAGTTGAGACGCTTTACGTATTGGATGTAGCCTAACTTAAGTTTGATGTTCCGTCCACACTATGAATGGCAGCTCTGCTCGCTCCAGCCAGTGACGCCACTCCTCCAGCGCAAGCTTGGCGGCGAGGAGCTCCCGGTTTCCCACGTCGTAATTCCGCTCTGGAGGAGATAGCCCTTGAGAGAGGAAGGCACAAGGGTGAAGCTTACCGTCCGTCCATGGCTGAGCCCTGGGACAAAACTGCTCCAACCCTGGTGTCCGATGCATCAACCTCGATCACAAATTGCAGCTTGCCATCGGGCTGCGTGAGAACTGGGGCAGAGACGAAGTGAAGCTTCAACACCCCGAAGGGCGCTGCGGCCTCTGGGGTCCATCTGAATGCCACCTTGATGGAGGTGAGCACTGTGAGAGGTGCGGCGATGTGGCTGTAGTTCCTGATGAACCTTCTATAGAAATTGGCAAATCCCAGGAAATGCTGCAGCTGCTTACGAATGGTGGGAGCCGGCCAATCTGTCACAGCAGTTACCTTCCCTGGACCCATCTCTAGCCTCCCCTGGCCGATGATGAATCCCAGGAAGGCCAATGATGGCACATGGAATTAGCATTTCTCCGCCTTGACAAACAGCCGATTCTCCAAGAGACGCTGAAGGACCTGAAGCACATCCAGCTTGTGTTCTGCAAGGGACCGAGAGAAAATCAGAATGTCATCAACGCACACAAAAACAAACTGATGGAGCATGTCCCTCAAAATGTCATTGACCAGGGCCTGAATTACTGCAGGGGCATTGGTAATTCCAAAAGGCATCACCGGATATTCAAAGTGACCTAACGGAGTAGTGAGGCCGTCTTCCACTCATCCCCTTCGCAGATGCGAACCAAATGGTAGGCGTTACGGAGGTTCAATTTAGTGAAAACGGTAGCACCCCGCAGAGGAACAAAGGCTGAGTCGATGAGAGGCAACGAATATTTGTTCTTTATCGTAATGTCATTGAGTCCCCTATAGTCAATGCAGGGACGAAGGGTCTTGTCCTTATTTGCTACGAAAAAAAACCCTGCCCCTACCAGTGAGGATGAGGGACGAATAAGCCCCGCAGCAAGAGAGTCCCAGATATATACTTCCATGGCCTCTCGTTCAGGACGCAAGAGGTTAAACAGGTGGCTGCTAGGGAGAGAGGAACCAGGAAGTAAGTCAATAGCACAATCGTACGGGCAATGTGGTGGCAGAGATAGTGCGTGTTGTTTACTAAATACCGGGCCCAAATCATGATGATCCTGGGGCACCAACGTGAGGTCCAGGGGTTCCGGAACGGGCTGTGGAGCGATCCACTCTAAACTGGGGTTGTGAAGACGAAGCCAGGGATGACCCAATACCAAAGGAGTCTGGGGTGAGTCAATGAGGTGAAACGAAATTTGCTCTTGATGGTTCCCGGAAAGCAGCTGGGACAAGGGAGCGGTCTTATGCTCTATCCTGGTGCATTTCGTTAAGAGCACTCACCTCCATTGACACGTCTAATGGAATGATGTCTACTCCCAGCTGTTGTGCTACCTCTTGGTCCAAAAAACTTTCGTCTGCTCTGCAAACGACTGCAACAAACAGGGACAGACAAGACTGACAAAGAGCGGTACTAGCGGAAGCTAGGATCTGGTGGGAGAGACCGTGACAAGGATATGTTTATTAGGATAGATAGTGGATGTGGTATTCTATGATAGGGTATGTATTCTATGATATATACTGGATGTGGTATTATGTGATAGATAGTTGGTTGCATTCTAGGAAAATAGTGTGTGTTGTGTACTACGATAGATAGTGGACGTGGTATTCTATGATGGAGCATGTATTCTATGATAGTGGATGTGGAATTATATGATATATAGTGGATTAATTATGTGATAGATAGTGAATGTGTTATTGTATGATATATAGTGGATAAATTCTGTGATAGATATTTAATGTTGTATTATATGATAGATAATGGATTGCTTCTTTGCTTGATAGTGCCTACCACTACAACATATTTTCATCTCTGACTGCTGGTACATATCCGTCAATAGCTCACGCCTGTGAGGCAGAGGGTGCATGGTTTGAATCCCAACAGGGAACTATTATGGTCTGCTGAAATGGCTTGTCTATGTTGTACTACTGAATGTAATACTTCCGGCAGTCAAGGTGACATCCTTGACTCTTTAATCAACAGCTTCCAGCAGTGCAGGCACTGTCCTCAAATAGCGACGGTGTGGTTGGAACTGAGGTTACAATGGGGCATTTCTACATTGAAGCTACTACCAGCTGTCTGTTCTGAGAAATTGCATGAAACAAAACCAATGTCAATGATTCACATCTATCCGCAGTAGGTACACATTGGCTTTATTGGGGGAACCAACTAACGCTGTTAGAAAGTTGGCGCAAGGGAGCAATTTCGACCTTGCCTACGACCAACTTCAAGTGACCTCGAGCAGTTGTATCGCCAAAATCACTGGTTCCTTAATTTCCAAATCTTCCAAATTCTGCGTGCTTGACAGGTTAATGCTGCTGGCAGCTATATTTGTGGTTGTTATTAGAGACATATGTTAACATGTTAACCTTTAAGTAATAGGATTTTGAACTATTTTCCTGTTAAATATTTTCCATTAATAAAAAACAGTGTGCGTAAACGTAGTGAGTTATAACTAAAGATGACATGGTGATTAGGCCTACATATCACAAAACATTTGTTTAGTAATGGTATCAGATGTAATGTAAGCTGGGCCCCTATCGGAATCAAACTTTTCTGGCAGAAAATATACGGACCCCGAGGTAATGTAGGTCTTGTAATTGTGTGTCTGGAACTATATATATAATTTGGGGTATGGGAATAATTTATAAAAACAAATCGGGCCCATGTGTTAATGGGAAGAAATACATGAGAACAATTTGCCACAGACTTACCTAATAAAAAATATGAGATTAATTCAGATATTAAAATGAACTAAATTATAATTTTAGATCGGTATGAAAAATGCTAAATGATTCTTCATCAAATCGTATTTGATGGTTGATTACGTCAGTATTGGCAGAACATGCTCTTATTGGTGCACTTAGCCAATAAATACAGACTTTGCTCCAGATTCAGCAGTTGCATGTCTTCATTCAAGCAAAGGCTTAAATTCTCAATACCGCAATACAACCAGACAACAAATGGGGCTGTTTTCTGAAATATTAGCCCTGGAGTGGATGGACACAAGAGGTGTTTTAATATTCATCTTTGTTTTCCTGATCCTTGCTGACTATTTGAGGAATAGAAGCCCCTCCGATTTTCCTCCCGGACCCTGGACTCTTCCTATTATCCGGGACACATATCGGGTCGATCCCAACAAAATGCATCTGAATTTTGAGAAGGTATGTTTGTGGTAGACCACAATTAACGGTAAAAGGCTATTATTTAAAAATTTGAATGCACCAATACCCCCGCACCATTATTTGTCTCCATTGAGTGACCCTATGTTGCCTCTGTACAGTTTGAACACTTGTCAACACTAACACAAATACATCATCTCTTTTTTTTTTTTTTTTAGTTTGCTGGGAAATATGGACCAATTTTTAGCATTCAAATCTTGGGTGGAAGAGTTGTGGTTGTCAATGGATACAAGCTTATGAGAGAAGTCTTGGTCAAGAGAGGAGAAGACTATGCAGATCGCCCGACTATACCAATAATCTACGATGTGAATGAAACAAAAGGTATTGTGTGGTGCATTTCTTTGACAACATCCCCTATGTTCTTACTAAAATGTGTATACTATCCAACCAAGGAAAAAATTTAAACTGAAATCTTAAAATAATAAACAGCTACCAGTGAGGAATTCGGTGAATATATTTTACATGTTTCAACTAACGCACAAATATCACTTCAGCCAATTAAGCCTTGGATGTTTATTTATTTATTTGCAACAGGTTTGTTGTTGTCTAATGGTAACTCATGGAAGCAGCAGAGGAGATTTGCTCTCTACACACTGAGGAACTTTGGTTTGGGTAAGACGCGTCTGGAACCGACCATCCAGCAGGAGTGCCAGTACCTGATTGAGAGCTTTGCACAGCAGCAAGGTAGGCCTACTGGATTAGTACTTTTGTTTGATAGGGCCTGTAATGATTGCCAGCTGGGTAATTTACAAATGTAGCTGTGTATATTCATGATGTTCAATGTAAGTTTGCGTGCAAAAATTGCGTGTTTATCATGCTTTCTGAATATTCCTGCTATTGAGGCCCCAAGCTAAAAGGTTTGTTCCACTAGTTTTACATGCCTATCCCGCCTGAATAACCCAATTCAAAATGTTGTTAGGAGCGCCCTCCGATCCTAGAACAGCCTTAATCAAGGCAATCTCCAACATCATCTCCTGTTTGTTGTTTGGGAAACGCTTTGAGTACACTGATAAGAAGCATCAGTCTATTGTTGAGGGCTTTCATGAATTAGTAAAGCTACAAGGAGGGAGAGGAGGCAATGGTAAGTCATGGTACTTCAAGGCATTTTTCAAGGTCTGGATTCAATCTACTCGCTGTATGGCAGGCTTGAAGTGTCTTATTAAACCTCTATGTTCTCTGTAGCTGTACAACACGTTTCCATGGCTGGTGAAGCATTTTCCTGGACCTCACAGGGGGGTGTTCACTCTGACTCGCAGAGTTTTGTCCTACATTGAAGAGCAGGTCAAAGAGCACAGAGTGGATCATGACCCCTCATTGCCCAGAGACTACATCGATTGCTTCCTCACAGAAATGCTCAAGGTATGTGTATGTGTATGTAAGGTATGACCTTACATATTGTAAAAAGTGAAAGTTTATAACCTAGCTGATGCCACACGCCTGTGAGGCAGAGGGTGCATGGTTCAAATCCCGCCAGGCAATTATTATGGTCTGCTGAACCAGCTTGTCTATGTTGTAGTACTGAGCCACTGTAGCCACATAGTCGCCCGCCATGATATACACAATGAGTAGCTTTTACATTGATCCTTAGATGGATGGATCATCTCTTTCAGTTTGGGTCTAAGGCAGATTCCTGTACTCAGCAATAAGCTGAACTTGTGTATAACCTTAGCCCTAACCACCAAAATGGTGTATGTCATACTAGGTCCATATTATTATGGTGTTTGAATGTTTTGTTTCTGGATTTTTGGTAGAATGAGGCTCCTGAATTAAGGTTTGACATCGAGAACCTGAGTGTTTGTACACTGGACCTATTTGTTGCTGGGACTGAAACCACCACCACCACTCTGCATTGGGGACTGCTGTTCATGATCTACTACCCTGACATACAAAGTAAGTGGGAGTGTTATTGTTGCATTCCTTTTTAGGCCATTGAGAATTATGGGTTTTGTTACGAATTGTGACTTATATTTTATTACGCAGAGAAAGTCCATGCTGAACTAGATACCGTAGTTGGCTCATCCAGGCAACCCTCCATGTCTGACAGAGACAGCACTCCCTATACTTACGCTGTCATACAAGAGACCCAAAGGATGGGTAATATCTTACCTCTCAATATTGCCCGTGTGTCTACAAGGGAAACCCACATAGGAAAGTACACTCTCCCAAAGGTAGAAACCCATTACAAAGTCATTATTCGTTCAACCTTTATTTTGAAAAGGTCCCATCTGATCTCCTTATGCCATAATTCCTCCCACAGGGCACCGTGGTGATGGCCACCCTGAACTCGGTTCTACGTGATGAGACTATGTGGGAAACGCCACACTCCTTCAACCCACAACACTTCCTTGACCAAGACGGCCAGGCTAGAAAGAGAGAGGCCTTCCTGCCCTTTTCAGCTGGTTTGTATGCAACTTCGAGTACACCACTGTACCAATGAATTTATGAAAAACAATTGATGATTGCATGATTCATTTGATGTGTCACCTGGAAGTGGTGAATGGGGCCACAGATAGATGTTGTCAGCTGTCAGCTGACACTTTTATCCAGAGACATTTACAATAAATGCAATGAACCATGGAGATACTGCCTAGAAATGGCAAGAATCATGTGAAAACATACAATTCATCAAATGAGCTCAGCGCTTCAAGTGCTGCATTTTAGACTCAAGATGCAGTCTGAACAGATACATTTTCAGTCTGTGACAGATGATGTGAAGGCTTTCTGCGGCCCTGATGTCAGTGGTTAGCTTGTTACATTTACAGTTATATTTAAGGCATTGACCAGACGCTTTTATCCAAAGTGACTTACAAATTTTCAAAAGTTTATGTCAAAGTAAATTTGTCGGAAGAAAAAGAAACAACAATATGTCACTGTCGGTACAGCAAAGAAGTTCATAGAAACAAGTGCCAAGCACTAACCCTAACCACAATTGCTAGATTAACCCATTCCCTGTATACAACAAAGATAGCTAGGATAAGATGTTACACAATGCTAAGTACTATTAGTGCCAGGACGTACAACATACAATAAGTGTGTACATTAAGTGCAGGATGTACAAACATACAATAACTGCGTGAGGGTGTTTTAAGGAGAAGGGAGATGAAGGGTGGGGGGTGAGGGAAAGAGGGGAGGCTATGCAGAGAGAGTCTTCAGTCTCTGTCAGGGGCTGGTGAGTCAATCTGCAGTCCTGACAGCGGGGAACTTGTTTCACCACTGCTCTGCCAAAACAGAGAATCCTGCAATGTCCTAGACAGTGACCAACAAGTCCATGTGAGGGCAATCTTTCCTTGGCACAAGGAGGAGCTCAGTCTTGTCAAGGTTAAGGTTCAGGTGAATGGCTGACGCCCAAGTGCTGATGACTGCCAGACAAAGTAACGCGTTACAGTAACAATATTACTTTTTTGGGGTGACGAAGTAAAGTAATGCATTACATCATAAATATCAGTAACTACACTACTTTACTAGACTATGGTAACGCGCTTCCCTGCGTTACCCAAGCGTTTGCCTGCGTGTAAAGTTCTGCCAGTGTGTCTGCAGTGCCTGCTTGCCTCGGCACGTTGCCATAGCGATCGATTTGAGTGACGTAGCTGCTTGTGCGAAGAAGTGTTCAAGTGTTGGAACGCAGAAGCAGGTGACAAGGAAAGACAGGCTGATTGCAGGGTTCATTGTCGACAGTTGAATCGCCCAGATTTAGAAAAATCCCCTATCACTAAAATCCCAATCACTGCTACTACTCATCATACTTCTACTTATTATCGTACTACCTAGACAACCGCACACACCACATTTCCTGCAGGAAAAAAAACCTTCAGTGCAATCAATTAGTTAATGTGGGATGTATAGGTCTGTTTTCATTTGCGCTTGTGTGTGTGTGTGTGTGTGTGTGTGTGTGTGTGTGTGTGTGTGTGTGTGTGTGTGGTGTGTGTGTGTGTGTGTGTGGTGTGGTGTGTGTGTGTGTGTGTGTGTGTGTGTGTGTGTGTGTGTGTGTGTGTGTGTGTGTGTGTGTGTGTGTGTTTGTCCTTGCAGGGAAGCGCGTGTGTCCTGGAGAACAGCTCGCGAGGATGGAGCTGTATCTTTTCTTCACCTCCCTCCTTCAAAGGTTTTCTTTTTCTTCACCCCCTGGAGAAAAGCTCAGTCTAGACTCTGCATTTGCATTCACTAACTGTCCACTGCCCTTCCGCCTGTGTGCCACGCCACGTTGAATCCATTATCCCAAGCCTTTCCATAATTAAACCTCTAGCATCAGACCATCAATGACCCACGTTATAATAAACGTCATTTTCCCATTTTGGCATTTTACCTTGTGTTTGAGGAACTTTTAATAATTGTGCGATGATTAAGTGATGATAGTTTTGGATGACCGTTTCCATAAATACGATTCGGTGCACATATCTTTGCGATGATTAACCAGTTTAACAAGACTACAGTTTCATTTTGTGGGAATATAACATTGTTAAAGATGAAGATGAAATTCGATAACACCCTATAGGAAGATACTTTTGTTTGCCATTGTGTCGATTGTTATTAAAGAAGTTATTATACAATCCTAAACAACATATTGTTACCGTTTGACGTACGTCATAGCGGTTTGGTGACCTCTGAGAACTTGAACCGACAAAATTAAAACCTTTGATCAGATGCTGCCGCCTACGTGTTTTCATGATAACATCCTTGTGTAGCCATACTCTAGCCTGTGATCACTTTTAGACCACACTATCAAGGTTCAATGATAAATATGTTTATTTTAACATTGATAGAATAAAGTCAGTACTGTAAAAAGAAAAAGTGTAGTGCAAAGTATTTCCAAGAGTGATCAAACCAAAAAGGTGTAAAACACGAAGTGTGTGTGGAGCAGCTGGCAACATGCTGGAAAGCGTAGCCAGCAGAGTAGCCACCAGGTAGGCCTACACGCGAGCAGCGAGACGAAAGGCAAGAGACCCGGCGTCCATTAGCCCAGGTCTTCTTATAGGGCGGACGCCCATTAGTCCCTGCACCAATGGCACACTCCATGCTCTGCAGATGGAGAAACAGCAGCACAGAACAAAGGGGCTGGGGCTCCACCAGGCATCAGACAAGTGGTGCCACTGGG
>OLKM01000857.1:100000-122100 GCA_900291075.1 Melanogrammus aeglefinus
AGGTCACTTTATCACATACAATTAAAACAGAAATGCACTTAAGCAGCGGTGACACATGCTGTACCACACTTTGTGTGGTACAATTATGATAGTGGATTTTTCTAAATCTGGTGGATTCAACAGTCGACAGGGGAAGCATGTCTTATACAACCGGTTCCCTACTGGAACCGAGTTTCGGTGCTCAACGTTCGAGTACCAAATGTCCGCGGTGGTGGACACATGGTCCAGGAAGGACTCGAAAATTATTTTGAGCTTCGATTCCATGTCGGTATAACACTTAGGGTAGGCTAATGGGAAAATGTTTTCCTTGTGAGTCAGGGTATTTTATCAAATATTTTTCTAAATCTGGGCAATTCAATAGTCGACAGGGGAAGCATGTCTTCTACAATGAACCCTGCAACCAGCCTGTCTTTCCGTGTCACCTGCTTCGGCACTCCAACACTCCTTCGCACAAGCAGCTACATCACTCAAATCGATCGCTATGGCAACGTGCCGAGGCAAGCAGGCGCTGCAGACGCACAGGCATCACGCATGCACGCACCACGACAGAACAGAACTTTACACGCAGGCAAACACGGCTTGGGTAACGCAGGAAAGCGCGTTACTATAGTCTAGTAAAGTAGTGTAGTTACCGATATTTTAAACGTAATACGTTACCTTACTTCGTTACCCAAAAAAGTAAGTTACTGTAACGCGTTACCCCCAACACTGATCATGTTAATATTGATAGAGGTAGTTAATCCTGCACCATGCACGTTTCCTATTTGCCCCTCTAGTGGCTTGAGCTGTAGCCACCCAGAGCTATGTCATTTCTGTGAGCTGTAGCAATAGCCAGAGCGATATCATTTCTGTGAGCTGTAGCAATAGCCAGAGCGATATCATTTCTGTCAGGAATCACTCATGTTATAGATTATTGTCGTAGATTTTTTTCATGAAACGGTAATTCCATTTAGTTTGGTTGTATGGTCCCTCCCCTATGGTCCCTGCTCTAAGATTTCCGTCCGATACTTTTTTTGCCGATTTTGTTTCTTGGAATAGATAGTGGCAGTTGAATGCTAAAATAGTAGGTTTATGTGATTCAGGAACACAGCACAGTGTGCCAAAAGTGGCTGAGCCGGTTGTCTGAGGTGAACGTGTCTGTGCTTTGTTGGCGTACCTCAGGTCCTTCCCTGGAGCTCCAGGTGTGGCGGATTCTCGGTCACCATGACGACCGTGGCCTTCAGAATGTGACTGTTTTGTGGAAGGTATTAATGTGTCTATTGTTCAAACATTAAATGAGGAAAGACAAAGCAGGATCCTTTCAGTAACCAGGATAGCAATCACCCAACATACTGTGCACATGTACTACATACCAACCATAAGTGGCAAACTCCTTGGCTTGTGCTGCTGAACAATAGGGATGTGTAAAAACCATCCTCTTCAGTAAAGTGTGTTCTGTTTCCCCTCCAGCCTTCTCCTCAAGAGGACTACAGCGGTACACTGTGCAGCTACGAGGTGCGCCCGGACCGTGCGGCGAGCAAGGCGGACATCTGCCCTCCTGATCTGAGCCTGTGTGTAGTCCAGGTGTCTCCGGACGTTCATACGCTGTGGGTCAGCGCGGTCAACTCCTACGGCCGCTCCCCACCTGCCGCTGTCCACCTCATACCCTCAGGTACCGTGCCATAACGAGCAACCGCCTTCCATAACATGACGTGACAGGTAAAACAGAACATGGCATCACATTCCCATGGATAACATGCCATGACATTCCAGTTGATAACATGCCATCGCATTCCCTTTGATAATATGACATCCAATAACATTACGGTACCTTTGATAACATGACATAAGATTTAGGGGTGGGCGATACTGCAAATTTTGGTTTGGATCCGATAACAAGTTATATAGTAACTGAATCGCCAATAACGATACCGATACCTTTTATTATTTAGAGTGGCATGTGTATTTTCATGCAGGGCAGAGCAGTGTGTCAATGAGGGGAATACATCATCAAAACACTAAATCTGAACTGAATGATATGCCCAAGGTTATTAACCATAGTAAGGTGAGTGGTAGAATAGCATGTCTACCTGCCACATGTGAGACCCGGGTTTGATTCCATACAGAAGCATGTAGCAAGCAATTTCCTTTCCACTGAATGCATGTTAAAACACTGTCTTTAAACGCAAAAAACAAAAATATACTTTTTATTATTGTAATTTCAATGCGCTAACATTATAATTCAGTTTTTTGAAGAAACAAAGAGCACCCAAGTATTTATGGAGAACAAACCAAAAAAAATGTGTTTGTACAAACAGTTTGACTCTTTAAATCTCATGAAATGGGCCAAATTTAGAAGAGAGAAATTGAAACTCGTATCGATCTTATATATACGCTCGATCAATCTTTAAAAATTAGTATCTGTCAGATCACATTACATTACATAGACAGCATTTGATCACATGTCATCACACATTACCATGTGAACATAACATACATCAGACATTACCTTCTGAAACGGCCTTCTGAAATTGGATTACCTTTTATACAATTATATAAAATTTCCTTGTAAAACATAACATCACATGAATTATATTTAAATACATTGTTATGTGATATACCACTACATACATTGCATAACATTACACTTTGCAAAATGCAGATTGACAGAAGCTGTGTATGTGATAATGATAATATGATGATATAATATGCAGGATTAGATCATGTGCTCAGGAAATGCATACTTAGTATGCGGGGAGGGCTATTTAAAAGGGATGATGTTATAATGTAGGATTTATTTCTGGAAGACTTATTTAGTGTTTGCTTCACTGCAGGTGTTCCTGGGCCTGCTTTAAAGAGGACGCTCGGTGATGGACATGGGAGCGTGGTTCTCTCCTGGTCCTGGCCTACCTCTGGCCCCGGTGCCTCAGGGGACACTGGGGAACTAGTCAGCTATGTGACTGAATGGACAATTAGGCCTGCAGAGCTGCGCTGGAACATTCTGTCCAGAGATCAAAACACTACCTTAATCGGAGGTGAACTCATCGCTTTGATTCAAAATGGTTATAAATTGTTTATAATAACAATGCCACATATTTGCACTACATTTCATAGTGCAGATTTGATTAAACTAATGAAGTAGAATCACTTTTACAAAGCATTGAGTCATAAATAATGGCTGTGTAGTGTCTTCACAAAAACAAGTTGAATTTGGTATTCAAAAGTTGAGTACCGGTATATGGTTATTATCGAATATTATACCTGATTAAACAGTGCACTCTAGTGGACATTTGGTGCAGGACACATGCATATAAACTCATTGCCATAACGCCATAAAGCCGCCCCCAAAACAAGAAAATTAGAAATCAAAGATTCAAAGGTATTTATTTGTCACATACATACAGGGCATGCGGCGAAATATTTGTGTGACATACCTGGTACTATTTTTGCTAAACAAAATAATAAAAATAAAAAATAAAATACAAAATACGTTTTAACTGAAATGAAGAACATTGTAAATATATGTAAAAATGTATGAAATGAATAACACACCACTGCCGCTGGTCCTCTCCTTTTGTACTGTTACAGGTCTGTTTGCCGGGGAGCGGTATAACGTCTCTGTGTATGCTGTGACCACTAAGGGCATCAGTAAGCCATCTTCAGTTTTGGTGTACTCCAAAGAACAGAGTAAGCTTCAAAACATGATAGTCTTCCACCCCTATTGGACCATATTCAGTTATTGTGTGTCTACCATAGCGAACCTCCCCTCAATTATACACAATGATACTTGATTTGTTTTTAGTGGTGCCAGATTGTCAACCTCCCCATGTGTTGCCCCAGAGCCTCTGTCAGGGCCCAAGGTGTCAGTGGTGGACCACAAGGCTGGCCGTGTCCTGATCCAGTGGGAGGAGCTTCCTGTAGCCTGTCAGAGAGGTTTCATCACAAGTTACACCATATATGTCCGCACGTTTTCCTCCAGCCCCAGGGAACACAGCAGTAAGCTTCTAGACTGACTTTGTGGCTTAGTGTGAGTGTGTGTGCGTGCGTGCGTGCGTGCGTGTGTGCGTGCGTGCGTGCGTGCGTGCGTGCGTGCGTGCGTGCGTGCGTGTGTGCGTGCGTGCGTGCGTGCGTGCGTGTGTGTGTGTGCATGCAAGTGTGTACAGAGTGTACAAGTTTGAAACATTAAAATGGTCAACTTTACACTAAGGGGTTTTATACTTTATACATACAGTATATATAGCGTCCTTTTACACAGAGGACTAATTTTGTCTGCTGTATGTCTGTGTTATGGCTTTACCTGCATGGGTGTTTTTCTGTGCAGAAAGCTCATTTACATGCACTTAGGGGCTTACCGTACAGCTTGGGACATTTTACAGTTTTGGTAAACACTGCATACTCCACAGTCATCAAGCTTCTCAGTATTAGTTTCCACAAAGCATCATCAGGGCTTGTAGAAGACTTAAAGTAACAGAAAAGGACCAAGAAAAGTGCTATCATTATTATGCTTTATTTCTTATCTTGAAAATTGAAAAGGCAAACAGGCGGCTATGAGCGAACAGAAGGAACTCAACCGTAAACGTTATTTTCTTATTTACATGTTCCTGGTGCTCATTCTGCATCATAGACTATTCTAGAGCTCTTTGACCACAAACAGGAAGCTCTTCGCATGAGAAGCCATGTGGCTACAACTGAATGTGCTCGCTCGCAGTCCTTAGCCACATGCTGCACAAAGAAGAAGTCATGTTCTTATGTATAGGTCACCACTTCATTTCACACACCTTTGGGTTTTCTCTGCTTGGTTCATGAACAGCATTACCTCCCGACACAAACCAGTTAAAAACCTGTTTTAAATGCTTCTCAGTTGTTTTGCCTGGCATCCTTGATTGTGGAATAAAATATACATCGATAAAACCTATTCATCGGTTTCTTTTAACCTTAATAACAGAATGCAGTATATCTAGCATGAATAGGTTAGCAACTGGAAGAAGAGCTTAATTTAAAGAAAGTGTACAACCATAAGTTACATTGAACAATTAGGAAGTGTGAAACGATTTAAATAGCAACAACCTTTTTGCCGGATTACCTGTAGCCATTCCACATAGACGAAGCTACCCATCATCAAAGTATGCACGGATCAATTTTTATCATTTGTGTACTACGGTATATATCATTTTATAATATTGATTGGTGGGATTGCCCTGTTATTTCTCTCAAGTAAGCGTATCTGGCTCAGCCCCTCGGCGCGTGTGGCTTGACTGTCCTGAAGACGGTGTTATACTGGATCTCTCTGCCTCCAACTCAGCCGGAGAGGGACAGAAGGGAGAAGGGGTCACCTGCAAGCCCTCAGTCACACATCCTATAGGTGCATACCCTCCGTACACCTCCAGCACTTCCAGTACACATCCTGACACATTCAATTTACCATCATCCAGTAAACTTCCCATACCCTTCCAGGACAGCTCCAGAACACCATCCTCTGATACACAATCGTGACACATCCTGAACACATCGACCACACATCCAGTTCACAATTCTCCAATATACACTGGCAGTACAGCTCCTGTTCAACATCCTCCAGTACACGTCCACTCCACATACAGTTACGACTCCAGTTCACCTTCCTCTAATACACACCCACTACACATTCAGTACACATGTACACACCTCAGAGTGCAACTCCAGCACACCATATAAATCATTAAAAAGTAAAAAAAAAACAAAAAAAAACATGAGCATTGTTAGTATTTCGTCATGGTGCTCTGAACCTGTCCACTTGATTGAGTTTGCTTCCATCTCTCTTGCTCTCTCCTAGCCGGATGGGTGACTGCTCTGGTTCTCACCATAAGCTTCTTGTCAGTGGCTGCACTCATCTTTATATGCTGGAGCTCTGTGAGGAAAAGGTGAGCTATAGAAGTCCTGTGACTCCAATGTTTTGAACAGTATTTCAGAGTCATATCCGTTGCATGTAAGGGGGATACTTATTTGCTCCAGTTATCAAACATGGTTATTGTGAATCATTTAGGCTTCTAAATTTCATGGGGATTCTTCTGCCCCTTTGCCACTCTTGTAGTGAGTATGTTGGCCTTAGCATGAAGTACTGCCTAACCCTAACCTTTCCATACACATCCACATAGTTATTCTATATACCATGACTTTTCAAGCCTTTAGACTTTTGAAAGTCTACCCTATAACCTTTGTACATTCTCTTTCTCAACCACTAAAACGCTACAGAATCAAACAGTCATGCATTTCCTGGGGACCGTCTTGGCTTGTTGAAAACGTACCGAAACCTGAAGACAGTAAAGCCAATGCACTTTTGAAGGTAATCGCTGAGCTATACTCAAACTATTATCATTTTGCTATTCTGTGTTAAAGCATATTTTAACAATTTTCAACGTCATCTTAGTTCCTACTTCCCATTTTTCAGGTTTTTAGTAATCATCATACCGGAAAGTGTGACCGGAAAGTGTGTCCTATCAATCAGTCAGTCATCAATCAGTAATCAGTATCAGGATTATGTTTGTTTTGATTTCCAGGGGAAGTATGTCGAAACCTCCGCCAGGCCATCTCGCCCAAACTCCCATAGTGACCCTCCTCTCTCACCAATCGAGGAGATCCCCTGGGAGGAAACCCTCCTCCTCCCAACCCGAACCTGGCCTGTCCAGGTTCCGAGGTCATGGCCGGGGCTGACAGCAGAGACGGAACTGCCCCTTCCCGCTGAGGGGCCAGTGGAGTCGGTCAGCTACAAGCCTCATGCTCCGTGCATGGAGGAGGACAAGGAGGAGATGAGCCATGGAGCAGTGTGCGGAGAGCAGAGGGATGTACCTGACACACCTGCGCAAGAGGGTGGCAGCGGATGCTCGCTCCTGCTCAGAGGGTTTCCAAAGTTGAGCTCACTCTACGGTGCGGACGGGGATTTGCCTAATATGCGATCCCTGGGGTTTACCGAGGGCTCTGATAGTCGTCTGTCTGGCATCCTCTGCAGCGGGGTCTATTTTGGGGGAGCTGAAACTGAGGGCCAGGGGACTATGTGTGCTGGGTATTCAATGGGAGGAGAGGATGACCCCTGGAGAACCTAGAACCTAGGAATCTGGGGTTCTGGGTATTCAGTTGGCGACGGAGACCCCTGAAGAGGTGTTATGATGGTGTCATTCAAGGTTTTGTTTTAGTGTTCGTAAAGTGGCTGTACTGACAACAGAGCAAGGCAGCATATACCTGCTTGGAAGAAACCCATCAGTTCAAATCAGTCTATGAACGAGTAAAAGAGTACAATTCTGCATTACTGAAAAATGAAAAGAAAAACACAAGCGTACAGTTAATGGAGTCAAGGGGGTTATGGACACTTTTGTTAATGTTTGTTTATGTATATAACACAAATTTTTCTTAAACTAATTTAGTCATCAAGATCTTTTTCTTGTCTTACATGTATCTAGTGCCCCCTAATCCCTCCTATAATAGTAACACTTCTAATAATAATAGGGAACATTCATTTTGTATTGATTAACAAATTTAATTAACCAGACACAATTCAGTAATATGAATCGGTTTACAATTAATTAAAAGTTGACCAAACCACAAGTAATCATTTACAAATGCTGTTTATGTTTAATAAAGGTGTGCATGTTTAGTAAGGTATTAATGTATACATTATTTAATAGGTTTTGGGTAAATCCTTACTTTTGCTTATAATGCTTATTAATACATTGACTAATGCTAATTAACGGTTAACTAATGTACCCTTATGTAATGTTATTGTAAGGGGAGTATCAATCTAACACTATCGCAAAATATGAAAAATAAACTTGATTCTTCTGTTTGTTGTCTAAACGCTGTTGTGTGCCTTTTATAAACTGAATTTCCTGTTTTTACTGTGAATATGTGTAATTTACGGTTATGAAAATTAAGGGTGAATTTGCTATTTTTGTGACCCAAGTGCCTAGCCACAGATTATTTCCCGTGATACACACATTAGTTCAGTATTAAGTTGGTCGGCTTCTTCCTGTTGGGCTCTAGCTTGGCCTTAGAATGGAAGACGACTCATAAGTAAACCATTTCTAGCAAGCATTACAGAGACCGATCTGAGTTGATAAATGCTTTTGACAATGTCGTCACAAGACGAGGCTTCTCCAAGGAGATTGTAATTGTGTGTGGATTTGAATTTAAATGTGTATTGCTACAGTGGCCAGTCTACACAGTGTTTCTGTGATCACGAATTACACACTTACAGACACCCTCCCCCAGCAACCTCAGACTTTAGATATGAGGCGATGGTGAGACTAGGAGAACCTTAACCTAGGATAAATTGTTCTTGGATTTAGGCTTAAGGGTTGTGTTTTGTTTTGTGATTAGGGTTTTCATTTTAGGGTCAGAGTTTGGTTTAAGGGTTAGGGTTTAGTTCCCAGGACAACGGTCTACAGTCCAAGGGAGAGTCCCAAAGGCCTCTGAAAAAGGACCCTCTCCCAGGAGGACCTCGGACTGGGAAGGGCCCCACCACAGGGCCCACAGTCCCAGGATGGCCCTCTGGGTGCTCAGGGTCTGGGTTCCTAAGTGAACGATCTCTTATGGAATGAGAGAGCTTCCAGGCACCTTCCCCTCAACATAACGCCATTTCAGAGGAAGTTGTTGATTGGCTACTGCAGATCAGATGATGGGAGAAATGGCTGATTTGGCAGGCCTGTTGCATGTTCCTGTTTTTTCTAGGTTTATTCTCTGGTTCCCGGCGAAAAACTAGGCCGCACGGATCATTCCACTTCCTGATAAGTTTCTCGCTTCCCCACCAAAAATATCGAACCGAGTCCTTCTCCATCACGTTGAATAAGCTTCTCATTATTGACACGACTTATGTTACGTGGCCTTCATATGTTTATTAGCTAGCCTCTTATTGTCGTCAGTTGTGATGCAATGTCAATGTAGGTCTGTGAAAGTCTGTAGCTCTTTACTATTCAAATAGGACTAAAGGGAAGGTGGAATGAGTCCCTGACCAGAGCAACCATGTGCTTGTGGAAATAACAATGATGAACAGCTTCATATTAAAATAATGATAATAGGTAGATAGGTAGAAAGACAAGCAGAAATACAGGTCAGTTTAATTAATAAGGTGACAAGCGGACTTTAATCAGAGTATTTTACTACCCTACATATGATATAACTCTAATGTTTAAGATGTAACTTTGTTACACTGTAATCAACTGATAACTCAGGGAAGGAGTTTGTGCATGCTTACTTAATGGGGAACTCGGTGGGAGACACAATGTTGTGATTGATTAGTGCATGTAGGGGCAAGCCGGCCGGCCGGACGGACGGACGGACGGACGGACGGACGGACGGACGGACGGACGGACGGACGGACGGACGGACGGACGGACGGACGGACGGACGGACGGACGGACGGACGGACGGACGGACGGACGGACAGACAGACAGACAGACAGACAGACAGACAGACAGACAGACAGACAGACAGATAGATAGATAGATAGATAGATAGATATGGTTAAGTGTATTCACTCGTTATAACGATGTAATATCTGTGCGATTGTTGATAACAAACTTACTACACGCAATAGATGCCTGATAACACCAAAGGTTGATGTCACAAAAGGTAGTAATAATTTATTTAACACATTATCTAAACTTAAAGTCTACCCAAGAAGGGCACAATAATGTTGAATGAAATCAACAAAATATCAAAGAGGGCTTAAATGGGGATGAAAGCTGGGACTGTCTTTGGATCTCAGATCAGCTGCTAGGCCTGGCAACATGCAACCAACCTACCAACAACATCAAGTAATACGAGGGGGGGGGGGGGGGGGGACGTATCAAATAAAGACCCACAATTGAAAACAAAACACAAATGTCTAACCCCTACAGAGACCCATTAGCCTCAATCACACGGGTCGGGCCCAAATTATGATGCCTGCCAGACCCTTAATAACAACCAAGTTAACCAAAAATAATAACGCATATTTCATTAGTTGCTTATTCAGTTGCCAAATGGAAGCCCCAAGCTTGTCCGGATATCTGATCAGCAAACCACTAAAACCAAGTGTGGTGTAAAAAGGGAGGCTCAAATCTTGTGGCCACCCCTTGCACAGCCTTCTCCCCTGCTCCTCAGGGTCCTAAAGGCATATATTCTGCTGATAGATAGATAGTTCGATAGCGTTAAATCCACGTGCCAAAACAATACCCTGTGTCTCTCTTTCGTTGAGAGACGGCAGTCCACCATAGAAAGCTCCTTCGGGTCCCAAGTGATTTATTATCACATACATCCATGGTTCTCGCGACCAAACAGGCAAGACATGAAGCGCTCCAGGGGACAAGCGAATGGCTTGGCAAGTGTTAAATATACTTGTAAGTAAGCCTTCATGTGTACATTCTGGCTGATTTAACGGATCTCTAAAACGCTGTTCATTTCCTTTAGGAATATAGATAATTATAGATTACATAATTATATGTTATAGACACAACAGTTGGCGTCAGACTATAGGCCTACTGTTTGCCAATGATTGTTCTCGTATCATTGGTGTGATGTTGATGTTTGTTCAGCATATGTCCTTAAGTCTTCCTTTAAAAATTTTTGCCATAAATGCCATAAAATGATGTTTTATTTGACTTTGTCAGCTGGCCTACTTTTGTTAACTTGGTGATGTGGTCATTTGGGAACCGCTGAAGAGCAACAACGTCGCGGGTCAACGAATGGCTCCAAAATTCCCGACATGGTGCGTTCGCATTGTCACAGTGCTGGTGATGCATTGGTCGACAGGTGAGATTCAACTCGTTATAGCGTTTAGACAGATTATTAATTAATGTATAGGTCGCCCTACATTTCACTTTCAAATGTTTTTGTATCGAGATAATCCCACGTTGAGTCAAAGTTGCACCTTTCACATTGTAATAATTGGAACACAGTAAAAGCCTCGCCATAAATCCTCGTTAAACATGCAGTGTTTTGCCTTTGTAGCTAGGGGGAGAGCCGGGTCGATTGAAACACAGCGATTTCCTCAAAAACCACGTAAGGCTTTCACGTCAAATTTCGTCACTACGTTCAGCACGCAAGACTGACCAACCCCACGAAATTTCGTGTAATGTCCCACCGTTCAAATGTTATCCCCCGAACCTGTTTTCAAGAGCGCTAAGTAAAATCCTTCCTGCGGTAGTTTTTTTGTAATAAATAGTTGTGTTTTTTGTTTCATGCCATAATAATATAAATATACAACTATTGAATTAGTACTTAAACCTGTGCTAAACTGTGCAATGTCAGAGTTTTGAAGTTTAGAGGTAAAAAAGGTTTAAGTGTCAGTAGTCGCTGTCGGGACGATTGAAACACTTGTTTCAAACGCAACAGAGTCATGTTATCCAGTCGACGTGGTAGTTTTTGTTTACAATAAATAAAATGATGTTCAACTGTATATCCCTGAACATGACTTAGGACAGGGAAATAAGTCAATTAAATGTAAATTTAGTCGTCCAAAAGAAGAAAGGTGAGTTTTAATCGAAATGTGCAGCTTGACAATTACGCACGGGCCAAAAATACATTTTAACCTATTTATATTATGCAGAATTATGTGAAATTTTAGCAATGACGAGTACACTATGTTGTCCGGTATGTTGCATAAAAACAAGAGTACGGTAAATAGTTTATTTTAAAATATGCTGTTTCATTCGTCCCGCATGTGTGTTTCAAACGTCCCGACTAGGCGGGGCGTTTGAAACAGATGTCATCTTACGTTCAAAGTTTAAAAAAAAACAACAACAACATTAAATTACACTTGTAACTAAGAGAACACACATGTGAGTTGTTGATCACATGTTGAAATTATTTGTAGCCTATACGTAATTACGTATAGGCTACAAACATCTTTTTCAAAGATGACGTTAACGTCATCTTTGAAAAAGACGTTTAACTGAAAAGTGTTTCAATCGACCCGGCTCAGCTATCTAATAGCTGTCAATCCGTCCAGTTCAACATGATATCTCCACAATTGTTGCTAAATCTAAAGCCAACATAAGTTGGTAATGGGATAACTGACATCAACAGGTGAAGCTGAACATCTCAACTTGTGCTCTGTTTCCAGGCTCTGAAACATGCAAGATCTGGTCAAGCACTGGAGAAGTTGTGAAACGAGGCTCCAGTTTTCGGATTTTCTGCACATTTCCATCCACATGCGAGATAGCAGTGTATTTAGAAAAAAACTCCCTCCAACACAAACGTCTGAATTCGTCCACCGTGTACATTGACGCTGTAAACATAACTAAGAGTGGGACGTATAGCTGCCATTGCAAGCGCTTGAATAATCTCTGTGGAATCGATATTAGTGCAGGATGTAAGTATGTTATTTGAAACAATCTTTAGCAGGCCAATTCCCCAACGGCTGTTTCTTGCTGGCAGTAAGCCATGTTATTGTTCTTGGTGGAATTGATACTTTAATGACACACTCAGTCATACAACATTGTCGAATTTCATTTTGTGATAGTTTATGTTATGATGTTATTGTGTTATGATGTTGTCCATATTGCTTTTATCTGAACCCAAAAACGTATTTAAGAAACGTAACATAATAACAAATCTTATTTATTCCCATTGTCACACCCTGTTGAGAAACGTGTTTGTTTTCCCCTTTTATTCAATCTAACTGGGTTTGGATTTCTCCATGTTTTGGGGTTTTGCTGTAGATCCACCAGTCATACATGGAGCCCCAACGTGCATAAAGAGTGAAAAAAATAATGAAGGACCAAGTGGTTTTGTGGAGTGTAGATGGAAAAGTTTGACGAAAACCTATCTACACACTAGTTCTTCTCTACGGTGAGATAATGCCTCATTTACTCAACTGCTTAACAGTAAAAAGGCACACTTGTGCCTATTTTGTCACTATTACTGGGTTCAGTGTATTCACTGATGACTGATGAACACCTCATATGTCACAGGGTGACGTCTCTGCCCAAAAAACCCAAGGGCATCCCCGAGATTCACCCTGGGTCCATTGAGGGCCCTGGGTCGTTCAGGGCTGACTTGGCGGTAGAGAGTTCCGTCCAGATGATTTCCGTGGAAGTCCTCGCCCACAACAAGCTGGGGTGGTCAGAGTCTGACACCTATAACTTCACTCTCAGCGACATCGGTATGGAAGCCACGGGACACCCACTTATCACCCTCTTCAAACCATATGAGAGACGGAGCACTGCAGTGTTTGCAATGGTGTTCATGTTCATTGATAATTTTGATTAAGCTAGTAGCGGATATACGAGAGGATGAGTCAATTTCGAAAACCACATTGGGGTCAAAGGATTTCTCTTGTCGAGTGATTTGCTTAACCCTACAACCCTACACCAACTGTAATCAGCTAAAAAGAAACAAGATCACTTAAGATTACGGTCGTTTTTAGAATCGGCGGGGATTACGGTTACAAGCAGTGTATTTGTGTAGTCGTGTGGTTGTTTATCTTACCCATCAGGGTGGATATTCGATCTGATGGTTGACGTCACCTCTTACTTGAGAACCTGCTCTCTGGTGCGGTATTCACCATATTGACTAGTGGGCTGTCCCCGTCTGAGATTAGATCTGTTTTTTTGTTATTTCTACAGTGAAGCCCTCGCCTCCCGTTTTGAACCTAGTGGAGTGCTCCTCGAGGTCCTGTAACATCACCTGGGGCCACTCCCTGAAGGTCCACCTACAGGTCCAGTACAGGGATGTTACGGATCTGATGGTTGCAGAGGAGGAATGTATCCCACATCCAGACTCTGTAAGATCCGATGTTTGTTAGAGGGCTTGTTAGTACTTAAGAATGCATCATTGGTTTCTTTTAGTTGGCAATTCTTGGCCTTATTGAGAAGACCGAAGAGAGCTGCAGTACTGTCAAATCCTAAATAAATATAAACATACTGTAACCTGTTTCTGCCCATAATGATCAACCATTTCATGATTGATTACTAAACAATGACCAAAAGTGGAGTCATTGCAATGTGACGCTTTGATGTAAAAGTCCTAAACGTTATGATGCGAATGAACGCACTTGAAAAAGACCTTGCAGAGATGTATACCAGACTCCTTATCGTAATGTTTTTAATGTATATGCCACACGTCCCTTTGTTGAAGCAGTGCCAGACTAATATAGGGGTCGTCAAATTTTGCTTATTCATATTTTTTCGACCATGACATGGAAAATGCTCTTCAGAATTGTTTGATGCAAGTGGCCATGTTAAGAGTCCCAAGTTTAACAGTAGGGATTAATTGTATTGTTATGTCAACTGTACTGTCATTGTGACCGAAGTCTCGATCTCAGCCTTCCATTTATTTTCATCATTATTTTTTAAACATGACTAGGCCAACAGTTAAGCCCAGCAGTGAATAATATTGTGTTTGTCGTGTGGTTGTCTTCAGGACTGGCTGAGCACCTCATCTGAGCTGCCCTCCGTCCTTTCTCTAGAACCATCCAGGCATTACTGCTTCAGAGCCAGATCCAAGCTGAACAGGGGACTCTGGAGTGACTGGAGCAGACCGGTCCAAACCAGGACTCAGGAGGAAGGCAAGTGATAGCCTGCCGCTGTGGCTAGACAATGGCTGGAGAGACCCACATTTAGTATTTTTTTGTATTTTCACTTTAATTTCATGGTCTCACATTCTTGGGACCTTTACAGACCGCATTATACCGCTTTGTAATTCCCATTGTAAGTACAGCACAGTAGAGTCACTCTATTTCGAAGGACTAGTTGTTCAGTCTGGCAGGTTGTTGTTTGTGCTTGTTTGTATTTAACCAAATATGTTTGAGCAGCTATGGCTTCATATTTTGCAAAAGTTTCCCATGGGTGATTTGGATGTTGGGCTTTCTTGTTGCTAAATAATAAGAAATAATTGTTTTGAAGTCTTTATGACAAGCAAAACGGCTCAAAGCTTACCTTTTCCCTAAATATATGACCTAGTACTCTGTTGATAATGTTGTTGATAAATCAAACAGACCTGCTTAATTCTGTGTACGGGAAAATCATCATTCCCTTCCTCTCAGGTCTTAAATGCTCAAAGTTGACATAGGAATAAACCTTGTTGTCTGTTAACAGTTGTATGAGCCACGGGACAAAAGAACACATAAAGAAATGTATCGGCTCCAACAGAAATGGAGATGCATTTCTAGCATGCGCTAGTCTCAGATCTCCACAGTGGGACATCAGCTAGTGTGACAGTGAGTGTTGTCGTTTTGCAGCTCCCAACAAGAAACTTGACATCTGGTTTGCCAGGGCCACTTCTCAACCGAACATGTTGACTGTTTACTGGAAGGTAAGTCTTTTCAACCTCTTGGCCTTGTGCACATTGAATCTTAAGAACTTGTTTGACATATTTGCTGTCTTACTCTAGTTGTATAGTATAGTTTGGTTGGGTTTAGTTCTGGTTTAGAGAACATTGTTGGTTTGCACACATTTCCATTGCAGTAGCCAAAGCATTAGTTATGGTTGTTGTACTTAACATTTTCCACAGAAATGAAAGGTCAGCCCATAACCACTTTTGTGGCTTCACACTTACACAGACACAGGCACGTACACACCACACCACATCACCCTATACACTGGCACACGCACACACACACTGTGTGCGTGTCTGATTAGTCATAGCAAGAGAGGCTACTAAAAACCAGACAAAATGGCTGTTTCAGTTTACGCGAAAAGCAGTCCCTAAAAAGCATTACGGTCCATCTGCATTACTATTTCTCCTTTTTATGAATACTTTTTGGGAGTTCAAGTTTTTACCTCAGATATACCAATAAAAGGCAATCTCGGCCTTTCGCTGACTACCTCATATGCAAATGTAAAAAAAAAGAAGACATAATCAAATGCAGTGGTTGAGGAATAAGTGCCATAACCACTTTGCTACACAAATTGTACTGCAAGAAGCCCGTAGCCAGTGGGAAACACTGGAAAGAAAAACACTCATGCTCCACGTTTGTTTATTTAGCAAACATCAATGGACAAATGCACGCTTTCTGCAGTGTGGTCCTACTGCAAAAGATCCAATGAACGTCCTTCTGTCCCTGCAGTCGCTGAATGAATCTGAGGCCAGAGGGAGGGTCCTGGGATACCTAGTCTATATAAATGACAATCAGATGAAAAGCCAAACCACCCACAATGTCAGTGTCAACGACGCACGTTTCTCAGTCCAGTCCTGTGTAACGTGCCTGGTGGCGGTGTCTGCATACAACTCCAGAGGCTCCTCTCCTCCGGCCCACGTCCCCACCCTTTTCAAAACAGGTGTGGTGCTTCATTTAGTTATTTTTGCAATGAAGCCTTTATACCGTCTCTCTTTCCTAGTTCATCGTTTTTATTATTTAGAAATGACTACAATATCCCTGTACTGTGGAGTAAAATGAATGGAGTAAAATCAGTGTAACCCTTACATCATAGACTCATGTTCAATTAACCATCATCTCAACGACCCACTCCTCCCATCTTCAGCTCAGCCCCCTCAAGAGTTGCAGGTCACTGAAAGCAAGGACAACGTCTCCCTCTGCTGGAGTAAGGCAGACCCTACATTGCAATCCACTGGCTATCTGGTTGAGTGGTATCTGCAAGACCAGCAGTTTGAAAAGCTCCAATGGATGCGACTGTCCAGCGCAGAGAGTCAGGCAGTAATCACAGGTATGTCATAGTGACAAGGAAGAGATGCTTACATGCTCAGTGCAAAAACATGTTGTTTCACTTTCTCAGCCTAATAATTGAATGAATTATTCCTTTTTTGTTTGCAGAGATTGATCCATATGAGTGCTATGATGGAGCGGTGTATGTCTTCTATGAAAACGCTTTGGGCAAGGCCAGTTTTACTGGTGTCAACACTCTGGTGTCAGGTAAGTGCGGTCTTCCCAGCAGAAGTCTCTTGCAGCCACCATGCCAGGCCCCACCCACCTCATAAGGTAGAGGCTGTGATTGGTAAAACTAAATAAATTAAACTGCATAATAAATCATCCCTAAGGTATAAAACCTTGCCACTTTGGATAAACAAATACATTTTGTTAACTGCTAATATAGTACAGACCTGCGATTTGTTAATGTTCCAACAAAATGAAAGAAATCATGAAAAAAGTTGCATAAACCTATGGTTGAATTACTTCAATATCACAATATAGAAAGAATAATACATACATTAAATCTAGCTCATTTTCATATATTTTCTCCAAGAAATGTATGTGTGCCGCTACTGGTGTTGAACTGTCTAGTATTTCATATCATGGGGATTTACGGCTAGCTTTTGTTTTGGACGTATTCAAATATCAACGCTTAGCTCTACCCTAACCGATTTTACAAACCCAAACACTTTTTGAAGAGCTTTGTCCCGCCCCAACCACCGGTTTTATGACGCCTCAGGAAAAAAGTTTGAAAGAAATGCCGCTCGACTTCCGCGCGATAGGACTTTTTTAGTCAAATAAAAGAATAGATTTTTTGAATTATCATGTTGCAAATGAAAAAAAAACTGGCTCCATAACAAACAGGTGTTCTAGCAACACGTATGCCTTTTTTAAAACTCTTTCTGTCTGCGGTTTGAAATGAGATTTTCCAGTGAGTCATGTGAACGAGGGGTGCTCTTTGGTTTACAGTGCCAACAGGAGGGCCGTCGGTAACCATGAACCACGAGGGCCATGCGGTGACCTTGACCTGGACACAGATTCCCCGGCATCAGCGTGGAGGGTGTATCCGCAACTACACCGTCTACGTGAAAAACAACAAGGACCCCGAGCACCCCAGTGAGTATAATGCACAGGGACCGAACGATAAAGCCATGACGTAGCGCACACACAGCCCTTTGGTTCTTGCTTAGTTGATAGTTGACTTCTTCTTGGCTGCTTGTCAGATAAACCCAGCACATGTAAGGCATCCTTTTGTCTCTGGAAACTCTGGCATTTACAATTATTAATGACATTTAATAGACTAAATAAATCATCAGAAATCTTTTCATTATTAATCGATTATGAAAATAAGGGTTTAGCTGCAGCCCTAGTGCACAGATGAAAGTGGCCTGACCTCTCACACCAAGCGACTGCCGTATTACATTCACCGCTTCCCTCTTCACGTGCTAGTCCGTCCACCAAAACCCAGCTCTGCACCTCCTTCTCCTCGGCACCCGGTGGTGGAATGCACCACCAAACCAGCGGCTTCATGACACCCCCCCCCCCTCCACACTCCAAGAAAGATCTGAGAAGTCTTTTAAAGGGACTACTAGAAAAAAAAGAAAAAGGACGACTATAAGATTTCAGATACAAGTTCTAATTTAACTACAAAATGAGACCTTTCCCGACTTTCTCTGTTTTGTAAAACGGTATGTGGCCAATTTAAAGAGTTGATAATTGCATTGTTGTCACTTGAACCGTGTGTACAGAACTTAAGAATAATTGAAGAAATAATCCTTCCATCTAGGATGTATGTCATTGTGTGTTGTATATGGTTGTGTGTTGCAGACCATGTCCCTGCATCAGAGCAACAGCACACCATCGACCATCTGCCTCCAGACACCTACACAGTCTGTGTGACAGCCTGGACAGAACGAGGACAAGGACCCCGTGGGGAAACACTCAAGTTTATTGTCGAACGTAAGACCCATGCTCTTGCTATATAGTCAACTCCTTTCAATTCGTTTTTTAGCGGTTAGATTTGTTCCACACTGATCATAACTCCCCCTGGTGTAATCTGAGGGTTAAGCGACCATGTCATTTAACCAATTTCTTTGTATCTCTGGGCCTACATGTCATGGGTTAACATGTGTCCTTACATGTTTTCCTAATTTTCACTCTTTCAGAGGAACCCAGCCTACTTCCTTGGCTGTTATTGGCATTCTTTGTGTTCATAGCTCTCCCGCTCTGTATCTTCAAGTTGCTAGCAAGATGCACAAGGTAATGAATGTATTCCGACGGCTATTCAATAGAGGCAGCTTGTTCTTACCCTTAAGATCTAGTTTTTCGAGCAACACATTGATGGGGCCATGTGTTGCTATATAATTTGCGCCTCATGTCTCTGTGCAATTGGTATACTACTCTGTAGGCTGAAGATGATTCTAATATCACTGAAAGATGTACCAGATCCCAGCAATAGCAAGTTGGCAAAGTCCTTTACAGATAACAAGGTATGTCACTGAATTGATAAAATGGATTATCATATTTTATCATGAAACTGTACATGATATTGATAGATATCTAATTGTCTAATTGAGGGTCATTCACTATAAGAGGATGGCAATGTACTTACATTTTGGTAATTAACTTTATAAATTTCCTTTCACTCAAATATCTAAAAACTCATATTTTTATGATTTTAAGTGCATATTTTCTCACCGAAATTCAATTGGAAAATAGAAATAGGTATCACGATAAGTCTATATCCTCATTCCACGCAAAGACGATAACATTTAACTATTGCAGCCCAACACTGTATACAAATATCTTTTCTTTGTTGACTCCTTGAAGGGCCAGATGGATCTCCACGTGAACCCCAGCGACTTCTCCTCAGAAGAAGAGGAAGTCATTGTGCAGTTCATGGAGATTCAGAAGGAGAACGACGAGGACCTCACCGACGCCTCCTCTGTCCATCGGCCTGATTGGGATTCAGGCACGGTGCCACATACCCCCTACCTCAAGAGTTTCTCCCTGGCCTCAGACAGCTCCCACTACACGCACAGCTCCCAGGAGACGGGCACCACCGCCGGCTACATCACCTCACAGGCGGAGCAGAGTGTACTGGAGGAAGACCAGGAGGAAGAGGAGGAGTGTATGGACTTTTACCCCAGCAATGAACCCATCGTGTTTGGGAGGGGGCTGACTCTTGATGCAGTGAAAATTGACTGCAGAACCTTATGGGAGAATGATTGCTGAAAGGCTGGAGTCTATATAAACAAGATGTGTTTTTTAGAGGTGATGGCTGAACAAACTTTATTATTTTGGGCATGGTTGCAATTTGAGACCAGGTGGGGCTTGAACCCAACACACACGTTTGGACTCACAAGTGTCCTCTTGGCCGGCATTGGGGAAATTGTTACGGTTATTTTGTTGCACATCATTTGAAAAGGTCAAAGATGAGTCAACGTAATCTGCCCAGGCTGTGTTGTATCTTATTTGTTCCTGGATTAAAGAAAAAACAGGTCATGCAGTTAACCCTTACATTTTTTGAAAAATAAAAATAGTTACATTCTTGAATGTTTTGCCTAAGGACATTAGTCTGTGAGGAAACTATGGTTATTGTACAAATGTAGTAGATGTGTTTGACTAATCGTTTGTAGTCATCCTCAGTTTATCCTCGTGAAAAAGTTGAGGGAGCTGGATCAAAGTCTGAAAAATCGTATCTAAACATTAAATCCGGCAAATAAATATGCCAGCCGTTGTTCATATTGATGAGAAACAGTAGGTCAATTCTGTGTTCCATTTACCTACCTGTTGCGGGATGAGGATACCTGTTGAGTGTGTACCAACGTGGGCTTTTCTTTGTCCAAAGGACCGGTGTAGGTGTGACTTATCGCTGACTTCCTGGTAAATTAAAGTGATGAATTTGTTCACTTATTTTCGCTGGAATGCATTATTCATTAAATGCATTGATTATTGAACTGTTGATAATTGTGTGTGTGTGTGGGTGTGTCCAAACTCTTATCTCGAGTTTTAAACTAGGCCTACATTTTCTTAATGCAAATCTGGTTGGTGCAACGAGAAGGGATTATTATTAATATTCTACTTATCTTTGTATTTGTTGAATGCCCCATCTCTTGTTCAGTATATGGCTTTAAATATCTTACAGTACAAGTGCCACCCGCCTTGGACAAACTATTTAAGGAAAACTATAATGCAAAAATAAACTTTAGACTTGGTCTGTTCTCCCATTGTCCCTATTGGGAAAATCAATGTCTTTAAATTGAGTATACTCCCTAACTTTATTTATGCTTTCAATATGTTGCGATGTTATATTCCCTTTTCTTTTTTTTAAGATAATCAATAGATCAAAATGTATAATCACAATGTATATGGAACAACATATCCCCAAGGATTAAGTTTAACAAAGTCATGTTAAAAGGGGGTTAGGACTTCCAAATTTCCTATGGTACTACTGGGCCTGCCAAGTTAGAAATATAGTTGGAAGTTGAAAACTAGTTATCTTTGGGTAGCATTCCCTAGCAATCCTTTGCTGCTATTTGTGCAGAATATCAAATATTTTTAAAAATACGTTGCAGGTCTGTAATATCATTGTGTCTTTACATGAAAAGGGGCAGTTTAGACTCTAGCCCACTGAGCTTGAACAATTTATTATCTCTGCTACTTTTGTTAAGGGAAAGATATCTCATTTGTATAGTATTTTTTCTTGAAGTTCCCAGAACTCCTTCTCTTCTTTGAGAACAATCTGGAAACTAGAGCTTAAAAAGAAGTTCAGCGCTAAATTCTGTGTACTGAATTTACCTTACCTTTGATTACAAACATTAAAGACAAAGGAACTAATTATAAATTCCTGTATAAATACTATATAACTCCAGTGAAGCTTAATACGTTTCATGATACAAATTCTCCTATTTGTAGAAAATGTGGAATCGAATCACACTTATGCATTTATTTTGGTATTGTAAAGCCGTTTACTTCTTTTGGGAGAAGATCCAGAAAGCAATTACTGTGCTTTGGAGCTATGCTATATTTGTTGATAATGTGAAAAATAAGTTTCCTTATGCAAGATGTGTGTTTACAATGTTTTCCTATTTTGCAAAAAAAGAATACTTGCTAGATGGATTTCCCAGTCAGGACCCACCATGAATCAATGGCTTGAGCGGATAATAGATTTGTT
This sequence comes from Melanogrammus aeglefinus, assembly GCA_900291075.1. Lineage (NCBI taxonomy): Eukaryota > Metazoa > Chordata > Actinopteri > Gadiformes > Gadidae > Melanogrammus > Melanogrammus aeglefinus. The sequence goes on from OLKM01000857.1 coordinate 121,757, forward strand.
GCCCATTGAAGAAACTACAAGTGAACAGCATTCAAGACTGCAAGATTTCATATCCACATGGTCCTTAGCACTGAATTATAAAGAGAATGTTATGTTTTTTGTGATGTTATGTGGCTGTGTTTGGGAGTATTTGTGTGATATGTGCTAAATTGTGAAAAAACAAACAAAAAAACAACAACATGAAAAAAATGATGGATACCGAGTCATTTAGAAATCCCAACTCAAAAGAGACAACCACCAAAAGGTTATTTTGGCTGTGGAAAATTTTTTAATAAAGAAATCCAACTCATCTAAGCCGGGGTCAAATTGAAATGGCTGCTCCTAATCTTTTAATTGAAAAGAAC
>OLKM01000857.1:122871-130371 GCA_900291075.1 Melanogrammus aeglefinus
TTGTTTTATGTTCTGTGTTATGTTCATGTAGTGCAATTGTGTTTTTTGGTTGCTTTGTGTGGTGTTCTGGTAATGTGTTGTGACATGGTTTTGTATTTATTCGTGTTTGTGTTGTGTCATGGTTTTGAATTTATTTATGTCGAGTGGTAGTGTTTTGGTGTTGTGGTGGTGTTCACTCTGCGACATCACGCTATTCTGTCCTGAAGGTAAAGCCTTTGAGCCAGAGGACAAGTGCAATCAGGGTTTAAAGACTGTGACAGAGCGGGTAAAGGTCTAGTGCAGAGTGCAGACATTACTGTGTGCATTTACACAGGTAGTGCCAGTTCATGATTTTTATCTAGAATGTTTTCTGTTACCATGAATGTTTTGGTCTGTCTTTCCCTCAGTCTGTCTTTCACTTTCCAGTCTTGTCTTTTCTCTGTCATTTTCTGCAGTTCTTTGTTCATGTCACTTCTCGTTTCTTTCTCAATCTGTTCTAAATCCATCTCTCGGTCGGTATGTCTGTCTGGCTGTGTTCTCTGACTCAGCACAGTGGTGCTGGGAGTTAATGGGGGAGAACTTAAGTGATGTTTGTGAGACAGTCTTCTTTATCAAGGAGCCCTTATCAATTCACAAGTACACACGTACACACGCGCACAACAAAAACCTCACATCCTTGCTAAGATAGGACGAGCAGGAACTGATCTTAACTACCCCATCTTGGACTGGCACACTGCTGGCCAATAGCAAAACAAGCGTGGTGTAGGGTGTTGATGCAATTAACACACACCTTCATGCACAGAAAGGCCGGAAGTGCATAACACATATACTGAAGATGGCAAGTTTACCTCTGTTTCCATTAATAATCACACGGTTCAGGTACTGTCGGCCTGGTGCAAGGTCGAATTTAGATTTTGCACGTGGCGAGCTACCACGAGTGCCTGATCAAAAATGTATTCTTACGATTTCCAATACCTTTTGAAGTTAACCCACACCATGTTATTTTTCATTCAACGCTGAGCAAAGGATTTATCCATCATTTGCCTCCCGGTTCGTATTCATTTACATAGAAAGATAGGTGAGGCTAGTTTCCTGGCCACGCTATCTCAGCTAGCCTAGCTATTAGATTTGGTTAGCAACTTAAATACAAACTTTTTCTGAATCTAAACCAAAATGTAAGTAGAATGGTTAGTATTATTTAAGGGTTATTACATAATGCTCAAACCAAAAACACACAAGTATCAATTTTTTTATTATTCTTATTATTCTTATTGTTGTCAGACTTGTATATAAGATGCACTTTATTAATCCCTGGAATATGATATAAAAAATACAAAAAAAAAGTTACAAAAACCATTTAAAAAGGTTAGGAAGATTATTCTAAACTTAAATAAAGGAAGGCATTTTCCCTTCAGCTTGAGTTCAACCCACAGATCACCTGAAGTGCATGATATGGCATCGCAGGATACCACAGCCCTCCTAAATGCTTCGTGACACAGAGGGATTTCTATTTTGGACTTACTCAGGTGTGACCTAGTATATCTTACGAATATGTGATTAACCTAGGGTTCAACAAATGTTTTAGGGAGGGGAAGAGTTTTGCATTTACAAATATTTCATAGAGATATATCATTGACCACCCATCTATCCCGTGAGGAGCATATTTCCACGATGTGGTGCTCTGATATTCGAGATTTTATTTGCGAGGCATCATGGCTGGGGGCCCTACCTGGCCTGGGCCTGGAAAGATACGGTCAGCGATAATCAGGATTAGATCGCGGCCGACAGCAGGGAGGTGTCTGTGATGCTCGATCGATCAGACGAGTAGATTCTTCACGGACATGATGCGAGGAGGTGGAATAACCGCATCTCCCCTGCCTTGGATCATACAAACTGTTACACAACATACCAGACAACTACAACAATATTTAACTCACTATATAATTTAATCTCTTCTCTCTCAGAAGCTTCTTCTATCTCTCATCTCTCTCTCTTCTCTCATCTATCTCTCTCTCTCTCTCTTCATTATCTCATCTCTCATCATCTCTCATTCTCTCTCTCTCTCATCTCTCTATCTCTCTCTCTCTTCGTCTCTTCTTCTTCTCTCTCTACTTTCTTCTCTCTCTCTCATCTCTTTATCTCATCTCATCTTCTCTCTTCTTCTCTCTCATACTCTCTCTCTCTTTCTCCATTTGTGGAATGGATTGGGGCTTGATCTATACTCTTGATACATCCCTGGATTTTAGCACACAACCTATGTCAAATGATTGTGTATCAACGTGATCATGGTGTACTGGAGAAGAAAAAATCCATGACCTTTTTGTAAGTACTAACAAATGATGACAATTAATGTCGGCTGAACCTAACTAATACTTTATGGGAATTATCAAGCCGAATTCAGTTGTCTGGTGTGGTGTGAGTGTGGGGGGATGATATGGATAGTTTGGAGTAGCAGTGATTGATTGGGGTCCCTAGCTGCAGCCATGGATGGCGGGGGTGGGAGGAACTCGACCCGATTCAATGATAGTTATCACGGAGCTGCTGGAGGTCCCTGAAAGGCATGCACCGAGGCACAGCCGGGAAGGCGCATAACAACACAAACACAACGAGAATGCCTGTCTCTAGCGCGGGGCTTCTCCACGTAGCTGCGGAGGCTTCGGGATGGCGGAATGGATTTCGAAGGGCTGAACATACAGAGTCAAGCAAACAAGCGGGCACGTGCGATCAGAGAGTCAGCAGAAGGAGTAGAAGACCCATGAGTGGGCGATTTCCAAAATTTTCTGGCATCGGAAAAATCTAGGGCTGAATCGGATCTGAATGGTGTGTGTTGATGTTGTTGATACTTAAGTGATGTAGATGCTAAGTTATTGCGATATGATCGTTGTTTGATTTGTTAATGTTAGTTTGCCTCATGTTGGTTAATGTTAGCATGCTTGATGTTTGTTAATGTAAGTGGTTTGATGTTGGTTAATATTGTTTGCTTAATGATGCTTAATGTGAGTGTGTTTAATGTTTGATAATGTTAATTTGATGAAAGTTGGTTAATGTTAGTGTGTGTGTGATGTCTGGTTATATGTTAGTTGTGTTTTGATGTTGGTTAAGGTAGTCGGTGGTTTGATGTTGGTTAATGTTAGTGTGTTTGATGTTGGTTCATGTTAGTGTGTTTGATGTTGGTTAATGTTAGTGTGTTTGATGTCGGTTAATGTTAGTGTGTCTGATGTTGGTTCATGTCAGTATGTTAATTGACCCATGCGTCAGGTTGTTGTTCCTGGTTGAGCTTCTGTTTTGAACCAGCCCCTCGGCCCTGCCAAGGCTTCCCCTCTCACCTTGTGTCCTCTCGGGGGCGTGGCCTTTGATGACAGCCAGGATGTCATAGAAGCTGATTCCGGTACCTTCCCCCTCTTCCAGACCCATGACATCGCACATGTTGTGCCGTAGGCAACACCCCTTTCTTACCCTGGATAGCGAAGGTCTGCAGCTGTTAGGGAAAAGAGATTCAAGCTGAAGTCCTGTTTTCAAGATTAACCTTCAACACCAGCCAATCCATAACAAGAAACACAGATATCTTATATTGGATACACATGTCAATAGATCTCAAAACAGGATGAAACTATACTGGCTTTTACAGTCAAGGTGTGCATCTGAACTTTGCTGTATTCTGGTTCTTTCCAACCTTCTTGGTGAATCCGGCCGTAGATGAGCCCACCATGGCATGGTTCTGGCCTCTTCCTAGAAGAAGGCTGGACGAGCTGAGCTGAATGAGGCTGGACTTCCCAGAACCCACCGGACCGAGGAGGAGCACGCGGGCCGGCGCCCCACAGCTGGCTCTGTACGAACTGATCTTCGACATCAGCTCTAACTTGTGGCTGCACATCAAGATTTGAGGAAAAATGTTATGGCCAAGAGTCGCAAGGATCTCGGCTTATTGATGTTTTATATCAATGCATAAACATTTAATTTATTTTTATAGGCAATTTTTAGAAATTTAATTATTATTATCATTATTGTTGGTATTATTACTATTATTTTTATTATTATCATTATTTATAATCCTCATTATTATTATTATTATTATTACCATTACAACTATTATTCAATAGCATAGTGATAAATGGGGAGTTGGTAAACTAAAAATGTTGATTTAACTATATAATGAATTAATGTTTTCACTTACTCATCCGTCCACTGAATATCTCTTAAAGACCTCACTAACATCTCTGGCCAGGTTGATTCCAGGTTATCTCCAGAGTCAGAGGAACCTGGGATGGAGGAAGCCTAGTCTAAACTTAACGTAATACCTCAGAACATTTCCTGAATGGTTCTTGTGATTTGCTAAAATCTAAGCCTTGTCAACCAGGGAATTGTAACGTGTCTTCTTGTCTTAAAAGGACAATACCGGTCTGTAAAGATCCATCCAAACATAGTAGACGTGTAAGACTCACCTTTAACTTTTTTAGTTGGTTTGGATTTCTCAGCAGGGCTAGGCCCAGTTAAAGAGAGACCAGCGAAATTTGCGGTTACGGGAACGGCCCTTTCCAGTATGTCCCCCGCCAAAAGAGAACGCCATTCTGAAACAAATAAAAAATATGATTAGGCCTATGCCAGATTGGATGACACACGTTGATTTACATCTAACCTTTCAGTTAGTTGTCCTATTTCATTTCTGTTAATGTAGGCTACAAGGCCTACTCCATCTTCATTCCCTGCTGACGCGTTATGGCGTCCAGGCATCCAGAAACCCCAATGAACTGTATTCCAAAAAACATCTGCCCTACAATGCTGTATTTACAATAACATAACATAACATAACATAAACATGAAATCGGTAGTATTCAAGAGAATACTATAAAAGGCATATTGATGAGAGGTAGAAGGTTAATAGTGTATTCCTCCATTTACCTACCTGTTGTCTGAGCGTCTACCAACGTAGGCTTATGGTCTGAATCTCAACGACAATTGGTGGGAATCCTCGCTGACTTCCTGGGAAATGAAAGTGTCGATTCAGTACTTTCAGTTTCACTGAGTTGCGTCGATTGCCACAAAAACGATACTGTATCTTCTGAAGAAAATGTAGATCGATTGAAGTTGGTTCTGATCATGATAAATAATCAATAAGACTGTACTCAGCCAGGCTATTGGTGTAGGCTACATTTGTACCTACCTCGTTTTGTTTCTCGAGCATTGGTGGACTTTGTAGGTCTAATTAAACTCCACTACAAAATATTATATCATAATGTAAAATGATCAGAGACATAGCGGGTTCGAGTGGTGTCTTCACTGACTGCTCCCGACGAGCTGGCTGTCGCCCTGCATCGCTGACCCCGCCGTCGGCGTGGGATTGGAATGTGTGTTTGAACCGTTGGAAATCGCGTAGGCAACAATTAAAGCGTCTAATATTAAATAATGAAATGATAAATAATATGTTACTTGGACATATTCATACCTCAAAAAATAAATTCAATTAAAAGCATAGCCTATAAATTATGAAATTACCTCCGAAGTAGGCTATTGCGTTTTCATAAATGGGTGATAAATGTATTTTAAAAAAAAACGTGGATTTGATTTCTCTAGTTTAAATTCGTCCTACATTCATTTTTATTATAACTAATACCTTGTTGGTGCAACTAACCGAAACGTCTTCATTAAAATGTACCCTATGACTGATGGAGGATTATGGTTGTAGTTGATGGTTAAAATAGTGAGCTCTACTCTACTCTTTTACTCTACTCTGTCTAGAGCAGATGAGAGGAGAGGAGAAGTGGTGGGGAGGTTGGGCGGGGTGTTGGCAGGAAGCGAGGGAGAGAACCAGTCAGAACCAGCTTCCCTCGCTGCTGGACAACTTTGAGCAAATGGTCACCAGGAACCGTCTCCTGGTCTCCCAGAAGGGAAAGGAGATCTGCTGCTGGGGGTGGGGGTGGGGGTGGGGGGGGGTAGAGGAAAACCATGACACGTGTGTCATACATCATGCATGAAGACATCACTCTGCATACTTCATCATACGGGACGTACTCTACATGTTTGTGTGTGTGTGTGTGCGTGTGTGTGTGTGTGTGTGTGTGTGTGTGTGTGTGTGTGTGTGTGTGTGTGTGTGTGTGTGTGTGTGTGTGTGTGTGTGTGTGTGTGTGTGTGTGTGTGTGTGTGTGTGAGAGAGAGTTTATTTGTGGGGGGGGGGGGGGGGGGGTGGGTGGTGTGTGAGCCAGACAGAAAGAGAGCAAGACAGGCTCAGTTGGAGGCAGACACTTTAGTCAGCCAAGTGTCAGCTGCCTTGAGGGGCTTTCCTGTAGCTACTGAGCAAGCCCAGTGGCTGGTTCCTTAGTATTACCAGTAGCTTCACCAGTGAAATGCATTATTGTGTTAGCATCGTAACTGCCAGGTCCATCAAAAAAAACAAACAGCCGTTTATAGTTTGGAGGTCTTCACGGTTGTGGCTGGCAGGCAGACAATATAATGGCTATTTGCGTGTTTTCAGAGGTTGTCTGGATGTGGTTACCTGGTCCATTGGGAGGGAAGGGTCAGGATTTTGGTGCCTCTGGGACATGTTCTATGTTTAGAAGTAAGGGAAACATCCCCATGAAAAAAGGTTGTAATCTCAAGAGGTACAACTGTATATTCTGTCAATGATGCACAGATGCATTGCAAGCCATCAGGGCCATCAGGACATGGTTACAGTGACTGTGACCATGTAGCTCCCCACATGTCAGAGAGCTGCTGGGTACTAACGGTTTGATGTGGACTGGGTTTTAACAAGGCGTGGCCATGGGGCCACGACAACGTGAGCTCCCTAATGCCATCCGCTTTCTTACGATAAACAGACTGGACGGTCTTTTATGATCAGTTTGGTCAAAGCGCGACACAGGCCCATAGACGGATGATGAGATATCAGGCCCCTGGGCACGTGGACTCCGCAGCCCCCCCCCCCCCCCCTTCTCAGATTATCAGATGACATATCCTTTATCATCCCATAAAGTTTACAGGTCAACAAAGGACTCTTTAAGCTTCTTCTTCGCAATACATGTTACTGGATAGAGTGGTCTCGAGGAATGAATTTGAGGAATCTATTCCAAGCGGAGTTGACTATGAGTATTTACGTTCAACTTATTACTAGCCCTTGATGATGATCTATTGCCTGCAAGAAGAAGGGCGCATGTCACCCCACCGTTTGCTTGTTTGTCAGACATCTGTATTTGTTATGGTTTCATGGTACAACTATACAGCTCTGTGTCCACCAGTACATGGCTGTGTTTTGTATGCGGCTGCTCCCAGTTTCCGCCAGTAGAGGACTGTACTTGTACTGGGCAGCTCCCAGTGTAGGGAATCTGGGAATCTGAAGGAGCCTTGAGATTAAACACAGGAGAAGGGATCCTCTCTCCATGGACTGTTGTTTAATATAGACTTCTATATATAGAGAGTTCTACATCTTTCATGCCTTTAAAATAAAACAACAGGACCATCTGGATGGTCCATTGCATCTGCCGGTGTATTTTATTTTTATTTAGGGAAAAAAGAAAAAAGTGACTTCCC
>OLKM01000857.1:135371-140371 GCA_900291075.1 Melanogrammus aeglefinus
TGTGAGACAGATGGAAAGACAGGAGGAGAGAGAGAGAGAGAGAGAGACAGATGGAGAGACAGCAGGGGGAGAGGGGTGCAAGGTGAAGAGAGAGTAAGAGAGAGGAAAAGGTGGAGAGATAGGAGGATAGAGAGACAAGTGGCGCGAAATGAGGAGATACAGGTGGATAAACAGGGTGAAAGAGAGATGTGGTGAGATGGGAGAGATAGTAAGATAGAGAGACAGATGGAAAGAGAGGAGAGAGGCACTGGTGGAGTTATAGGAGGAGAGAAAAACACATGGAGAGAGACAGGTGGAGAGCTAGGAAGCAAAAGAGGAAGGGGGATTGACAGAAGGAGAGAGAGACAGGTGAAAAAAGAGAAAGAGGTAAAGAGAGGGACACTGGGAGAAAAAGGCCTTCGAATACATTCTGATTATATTCTGTTGTTAGATATGCTTCTGCAATACAGAAATGTCCTCGTCATGCCAATTGAGCATCCTATATTGAAGAGGGACAAATAAATAGATAGAAAGATGGAGATAGAGGGAGGGAGGCAGACGAGACGTAATTGGCCAGTCAGAACCAGGTAACTGAGGGGAGAGCAGCTCCTTATGGTTTTGACACAAGACTCACCTTACTTTCAATTAACTAGCAGATTGCTGTCATCTGTGTGTGTGTGTGTGTGTGTGTGTGTGTGTGTGTGTGTGTGTGTGTGTGTGTGTGTGTGTGTGTGTGTGTGTGTGTGTGCGTGCGGTGCTGTGTGTGCGTGCGTGCGTGCGTGCGTGCGTGCGTGCGTGCGTGCGTGCGTGCGTGCGTGCGTGCGTGCGTGCGTGCGTGCGTGTGTGTGGACGTAACAGTTCCACTAAGTCACATCCACACTCCAAACCTCACAGTTACTCCTCTCTCTCAGAGAGAGGGAGAGACAGAGAGAGACAGAGACAGAGACAGAATGAGAACAGAGGGAAAGCGCTAAGGCCACGCCTTGAGTAACCATTCTCCATGTTTGTTTTAGTTTGACACCAACAGAGCTGTCATGAACTCCGCTCTCCATAAGGAAGAGACCAATGCGAGACCTCCTCGTCTCGCATGACGCCCGACCTATGACCATGCAACCTTACTGCCACATGACCCCATGACCCCATCATGACCCAATGACCACTGCAGCTGGACACTCATCGTTTCATGTACCCAAACTCTGATGTTTATTCTTAACAGTGTTAGTGTATGTAGAACAGAGGTTGTTAGTCGTTAATACTCGATATACAGTGTAGTGGCATTTGAAATACTAGGAATGTATACCGCAGTAGTCAGTGGGGGTCATCCCTTCTCCTTCCTTTCTTTATTCGCCCTGAAGGAACATATTGAAGATGAGCGGCAAGAAACGACTGGCCACGGGGGAAATACGAAAGCAACTTTGTGGAAATCCTTCCAAGGAACCCTTCTAAGAATTACCTGAACCCGCCTTGTCCCCTTCATGTTAATTCACACGTATGCTCACGTGCACACACCCTCGTGCACACGCCTTTCACATTTCAGAGCTGCACACAGAGCTGACCACACACTTCCTGCACTGGCTGCTGTTTGCCTAACTCTATTCCCAGTATGGGAGCGATTGAGTGTATGGGCCGTCTACGTGCGTGTGCGTGTGTGTGTGTGTGCATATGGGTGTGTCTGTGTGTTTGTGTTCACGTGTTTGCGTGTGCGTGGGCGTGTGTGATTGTGCATGGGCATGTGCGTGATGAATCAAACCCAGCAGATAAAGGAGGGAGGCATAACCGCTTGTTTTCCTGTCTACAAACTTCCTATTTTCCCTCGTGCCTTGTGTAATTCACTGCCTGCTTTGCAGTTCAAAAGTTAGGGAATGGCTGACCTTTGAATTTACCCAATGGGACATTGCGGTCAGCAAGACGCACATTTACCCAAGGCAGGAAAAGCTTTTATAAACTTTTCCTTCTAAAGAGGATTATCCTTAAAACATAGTTAGGTTAACAATAGAGTCCCTTAGTGAGAAAAAACTAGAGCTAGATCTAAAGTCAATGTTTACACTGTCTGACTTTTTATCCATGTTGCAAGGCCACCCCATACACACGCATGCACACAAAAACATGCAGGCACGCAAGCACATGACCGCATAGACGGACACCTGCACTCAAAATCACACACACACACACACACACACACACACACACACACACACACACACACACACACACACACACACACACACACACACACACACACACACACACACACACACACACACACACACACACACACACACACACACACACACACACACACACACACACACACACACACACACACATAGAGTCTGCCTCTCAGGACTTCTTCAGAACTTCAGGAACGCATTTTACCAGGAGCAGAGGAGGAAGAAAAACAAGCTGATCTGATATCATGCTCATTTATTATCTGAAACACCCCCCAAATAACCAAAACCACATCCAACCAATAGAAAGCTCACCTCGCGGTACTGCCTCGTGACCCATTAGGCAGTAAGTGACCCTGGGAGGAAGAGAGGAGGATGACGTCAGTCCCAGGGAAGGAAAACAAGAATACCAAGCAAGAACCGGAGGGAATGAAGAAGAACAGTATGATTGTTGTTGTATCAGAACTTCTGACTGGGAAACAGTGCAGAGCCTAAACCAAATACTGAAGGGGCGGGGTAAAGCCTTGTTTCCTATTTCTTTAGGAATTATTCTTCCATGTAGAAACTGATTTTGTAGACAATGCTTTCAGAAGGGGATTTTAGTCCTACAGAGGTCAGTGTACACACAGCTGATTGCCACTTTCAGAGATATTTTGTAGCTGTTAACTAGTGTCGTCCAAGTTTGTGTTCGCTGTGAATATCAATTATGTGCCAACGATCCAGGAACATGATTGGTCAAAACAAATGTGTAAAAGAAAGAAAGAGAAATGCCCCCTGCCCCCAGTTTTGCGCCTATCCACCATCAAATTCAGGATTAGTCATCTTAAATCTGATTAGTGAGACTCTCTCCCTAATAAAAAGCCAAGGTGTATTGGCCTTGTTGGTATGTTGTTTATCACAATAAGGGCCTCAGAGTCCTTCCAACGCCCACATGAGATGATATATCCTATGATTCCAATGTTCTTTTAAAGATATTTGGAGGTACCATTCAGTGCCATTACGTTTTTTGAGCCTGTGGACATTTTTGTAGTTGTATACAAAGAGTCAATCTTTAAGAAAATGTTTATATGTGTCTTTCAAATTCACGGTTTTGTTTTATTTATATTTTTTAAACAAATCTAAGCTTTTTCCCCAAAAAATCGACATACTTGAAAATGTGCTTTGTTTTTTGATTTCTAACAGTGTAAGATATTGATATGTCTCCTCATTGAAATGCCTTTTGGATCTGCGTTAGGCCCTGATGTGAGTCCATACCAGTGGATACATATACAATGCATGACTTTTGTTTTGGTTGTGTGTCACATGACCAGGTCATGGTTAGGCCCCAATGTTGGTTTGCTGGTTCAATTCCCGGAGACAGATTAAAGAACAGCATACGGCCCTAAGAACAAACCAATGGATATGCACAAAATATTTGCCTTTTTCTAAAATTTCAAACACTTACTCATGACAGATATGGATTATTACGATATAAGAAGAAATGTTGTGTCCACAAAAAGTTGTTTGTTACACAGGGATTGAGGATGCTGAGAATAGATATTTCATGGTCATGTTCATATCCAACACAAGATAACACTCTCAGGACATAACATCTCTCTCTCTCTGTCCTCTCTTCTCTCAATTGAATTCAAGAGTATGTATGTGTTTGTGTGAGTATGTGTTGGAATTGCCAAAGCAGTTGAAAAATCAAAGGAAACCATAATAATAATGTACGCCAAAAGTGGTACCTAAAATACAAAGTATTTCATTTAGTTGTGTAAAAGTAAGTACAATTTAAGTATTAAACCAAAATGCCGTGGTGCAGTCTCACTCTCCCACCCTCAGCCCCCCTCCCCCCGCCCCCTCTCCCCTCTTGACTGCAGGATATCCCGACACCCCCCCCCCCCCCATATAGAGTGCGTCTGCACCACAGGACATAGTGTTCTTTCTGACTCTGAGACGCAGTGGGCTTGGGAAACACGCTCACGCTCACGCTCACACCTCAAAGGTTTAGCCTTTGAGGTGTGAGCGAGAGAGAGAGAGAGAGAGAGAGAGAGAGAGAGAGAGAGAGAGAGAGAGAGAGAGAGAGAGAGAGAGAGAGAGAGAGAGAGAGAGAGAGAGAGAGAGAGAGAGAGAGAGAGAGAGAGAGAGAGAGAGAGAGAGAGAGAGAGAGAGAGAGAGAGAGCTATTTGCTAATCTGGCCTTTGGTCTAGGAAAATACATTCCTCCTGCTAGCTCTCATGTAAAGAGCGTTATGGTCTCCTTGAGACCCCCCCCCCCCCTTCCCAACCCTCCCTTCCTCCGCCCAGCACCCACTTTCTTCACCCCACCCTGCAAAACAAAGCCACGTGGTGAATGTATGCATGCAAGATATATGTGTTTGTGTCTGTGCCTGTGTTTATGAGTCAGGGTTCGCCTAGGATTTAGGGTTGCGTTTTAGGGTTGGGTTTCCTATGTGAGTTAAGTTTAAAGTTTGATGTTTGTTTCTAGAGTTTGGTTTCAGGGTTAGGTTCAGAGTTAGGTTGTGTGGTTAACGTTTAGTTTCAGTGTTTGGATGTAAGGTTAGGGATTCCAATTAGTCTTAGGCTTTTAGGGTTGAGGTTTCCTAATTGAGCTAGCTATTAGGGCCTGGATTTATATCCTAGGGTTTGGTTTTCAGGTCATATCGATTGTGTTTTTGTTTGCTAGGGTTAGGATTAGGTGTTCCCAATGGTGGGGTTGGTGGGTTGGGTTTTTGGTTGTAGGGTTAGGGTTTCCTATGAGTTTATTTTAGGGTTTGGCATTTGTTTTTCAGCGCTCATTCAACAGTGTAAGACTAAGGGTTTCCTATTAGTGCTGCTTTAATGGGTTTTAAGGTTTTGTTTAAGGGTTAGG
>OLKM01000857.1:142871-155371 GCA_900291075.1 Melanogrammus aeglefinus
AAAACACACACACATATAAATACATACATATATATACATAAACATACAAAGAGTGAACTCATACACATACGCAAACGTCTTCTGTCTCAGGGTCCAGCTGTACTTGAATTCAACATGATTATTTTATTCTAACCATAAAAGTGTCCATAATAAAGCAGACACAGGCTGATAAAACATTTAGGGGAGGTTATGGCCCAGGACTCAGTTGTTCCGAGGTCAGGTGTTTCGTAATGATCACATATGATTGTGTCCCTGCCGTTATCTCAGGATAATAAATTCCTGGGCATGTATTTTACGTGGCGCCAACCTCTTCAACTATCATTGGGATTGGTCCAAATACAGTAAATCAGCTGACTTTGCCTTAGCAACGTGGTTGGATATTATTACTGAGGCGCTTGCTTTGTTATTGTTTGGGAGGAATGGTTAGCAATGGTAAAGGACTTCACCAGTGAGCTAATAATACATATACAAGCACTCACGTACACACCGTCACATACACACACCTAAACTCTCCCAGACACACACATGCAAGTACACAAAGTTGTTGTGATCAGAGTTCACTCCCTGTCATTTTAAGTGTCAAATAATGAATTGTTATTATTATTATTGTCAAACATTTTTCAATGCTGTGCGTGTGCGTGTGCTTGTGTGTCTGTGTGTGTGTGTGTGTGTGTGTGTGTGTGTGTGTGTGTGTGTGTGTGTGTGTGTGTGTGTGTGTGTGTGTGTGTGTGTGTGTGTGTGTGTGTGTGTGTGTGTGTGTGTGTGTGTGTGTGCGTGCGTGCGGTGAGGGAGAGAAAGAGAGAGCGAGAGAGAGACTGCAGGTATCTTGATTTTCATGACCTCGTTGAAGATCTCGCCCTGAACCAGTTAATGACACACTGTGGTTGGACAACACTATAACCGTTCACATTACTCACACGTTCTCTATTCATGCTAATATTCAGTTTTTTTACCGCGGACATAATCACCTTTGTGGAGAAAACTTAATTACTATTGACAAGCACATGTGTCTGACTCAACATGTTTTTTCTCTGCTGGAGTGTGACCACATCAGCAGAATCAAACCCAGATCATCTTGCTCACCGATGATAACAGGTTCCTGAAGCAGGGAACTCTAGAACTATTTTTACTCACCCACACACAAAAACACACTCACTCACACATAAATACACACTCACCCACACACAAAAACACACTCACTCACACACAAATGCGCAGGATCTACTGCTTCTAACTTAGAGAAATTCATACCAATAAGAATTATGCATGATGATGTGAACTGCTACAGTAATCCCTGGATGTAGTTGTTCGCTGTAATCTGTAAATGTTAACCAAAAAATGTATCCAAGAAGCAGGCCGTCCTGGTGCGATGGCTGGAGGCCGGAGAACAGAGGCTTTGTTGGTAATCGAGACATTAATGCACATGTTTTCTCCCCTGTTAAATCACAAATGCATTGAGTCCTTTAGAAATGTTCAGGTTGATAGAATGTTACTTGGAAGAGTTAATGCACCACAGCCCTCAATTCAGGTTAGCTCACATTCTGTACAATTCCTGGGCCTTTTGAATCATTATATCATTGCAAAGCAACTTCAATTACACAGTGAATAATCATAATACTTTTGAAACCGGAAGCAGATGCTTTTCTGTGTTGAAAAGAGGCTGTCATTTGTTTACATTTTATAAAACAAAGATACATCCCACTGTCGCCCAATTTCTAATGGATTTGGATCCGTCTGTCATTTTTGACAATTGTGTACAAACGGGATGGAACTCCATTTACAGATTACAGTACAAGTTAGATGCAAGAATATATTGACACAGGTAATGGAATACACTGCAGACCTAAAAACAGACCCACCTCACCCTTTTATCACGAAAGATAAACAGTTACAGATTTACTAGTGTTGGTATTTATGGCATACATTCAGAGATAATGGTCAAACCCTTCACGCTCCGGCTCAAGATTTGACACTGGGATTGTGGGAAGCAGGGGTGGTGGGAAAGGGATACTTACAACATGCCGGAGAGCTACACTGGCAGCTCTGGGAAGGTCGTTGGAGCTAATATTAACTCCAATTCATAGAAAACAACCAAGAGTTAGGTTTGACCTTCAACATCGCTACAGGTTATTATTCACTTATAAAGTGCAGTTGCGGGAGCTATTCAGACACCTAAAGATAATTTCATGTTTTTAGAAACAAGTTTGACCAACCCAGACGGTCTCTGATCCAAGGGTTTTATTTAACATCAGGGAAAGTGGAATGTCATAAAGAAACACACAAATGGAGTCGAAAACGTTCGTGTCAAGGTGGTATATTAGAATTCTCTTGCACAACAACTTCTTTGGATGTAATTATCTCTGACTCAGTTGTTGGCATGGCGACGGTGCGACTGTAGGCCAAAGATCATGTAATCGTCCCTACACAGCCTCTTTCTCGACAACATCAACAAAGCGTTGCCAAAGAAACCAAACCGACTATATTTTCCATTTTCTTTTATTTTATTACAAAACTACAAAAACAATGCAAACATGTTAATCGACAGGAGGAGGAGAGGAGAAAATACATTACTTTGAAAATGTCACACGCGGTTAAACGGCCCGCTGTCATCCTGAACACCTTCTTTCCTACACCCTCTATATTTGGTACGGAGAATAAAACGCTGTTCCTCCGTATTTGGAATGGTTCAGTATTTTTGCACAAACGTACACATGGAGTGGCATCTCGGGAGCCTAAAGGCACCGAGCGCCCAGTGCCTCTTGACTTCACAGAGCAAAGAGCTAAGAAACAGCGAGACTCAGCCATCTGGCACCCATCAAAATACTGCCGACCGCACGGTACTCGCACCTCCCTGCTGCGCCGCGCGCCTCCCCTACTACTTGCTGAGCCGCTATCAGGCTGTGTTCCTCCAGTAACAGACCTCCTCTTTCCTGCTGAAGGACGTTTGAAATAAATGTAACAGTGCCATCCAATCACTTCCTACTGCAGCTCCGCCTTAATCTCTAATGTATCAACTTTCCTCCGTTTTTTTTCCTTCTTTTGTATCTCAGAAAGACCCAAATTGGAGGATGGACAACTCCCATTTTAATCTCTTGCAAAACAAAAAAATACAAAGTTTCCCTTATGCATATCAGTTAGCTGTGATTTCACATGAAATATCTACCTCTGCTGAGAAGATGAGTTACAGTAGATTGAACAAAATGCACAACAACAAAAGGTCATATCGGTTAAGCGTTGGGTCTTTACAGTAGACACCAACTGCTCCCACTTCACAACACAACCAACCCTCCTCCTCCTCCAAAAGTCCTTAAATCTCACAAAGAAAATGGCTTCTTTGTGATGGGGGACTGAGGATTGGGAAGGGAAGTGTGCCGTTTCTTCATCCAGAGCAAGAATCACTTGGGGAAAAAGAGGATGTAGAGAGGGAATGAGCTTCCTGTTTGAGTCTGTAAACAGGGAGGGGTCCCTCTTGGATCTGTGCTCGAAGGCAAGCATGCCCTCCTCTTTCTCCGACCACCCGACAGCGCTGCAGCAGTTGCGCAAGAACGCCTGCCAAGGCCGGTGGCCATGTGAGGTTCTTTTTGAGAGAGAGAACAAATCTCTTGATTCAGGGTTTGATTGACACTCCACTGGGGCCGCTAGTTCAACACGTCATACAGCGAGGCCTCATGTGCAGAGGTGTGGGATTAGGATCCACCTGGAAACATGAAGACAGACCGGTTACGACCAGCTCAGACAAGCGTGATGTCATCTCTAAAATGTGTTTACTTGAACGGCTATTCCGCTTCGAAATGTTCGTATTATGGCTTCATTGGGGATGGTAAACTAAACAAGGAGGGGTTTCCGCCAGCGGTCCTTACCACGCTGTAGATGGGTGGCGGGCGGAAGCGGAACTCTTGCACGAAGGCCATGAAGCTGCTCAGGTCTTCAGTGGGCGCCGGGGGGTCGGCGGGGTTGCAATGACCCGCCTGCTCCTCGGTTACCACAGCGCTGTAGTCTGGGGGAGCTAAGGGGAGGAAGAGAACAATCGTGAGCGCCACTGACGCACACCAATAGCAGTACACAAAGCCTGTAAGGCCCCAATAACGAGCCCGAGAAACAAGGCCGACTCGGTCGTTCTGTGGGGACTTACGTTCCGGCTGCTCGGGGATGGCCATGCGGAGCCACTCCAGGTTCACGCTGTACTGGCTGCTGACGCTGGAGGTCCGGCTTCCGAATGGGTGGAGGGGGATGGTTCCCATGACCAGGGGAAGCTCTAGACACAGCTTGGAGGTCCCGGGCACCTCCACGCAAACCTGGAACGAGCAGAGACCAATCGATTAGACAATCTTAGTTGCCGGACATCGGGTTGGAAATATTGACAAAGTCAAGTTCACTAACTAATACCCTTCAAAGTTCACTAGGCAAAAATTTTGACAAAGAGCTAGAAATTTTAAGTCACTTTATGTCTTTAGTAGTTCTACCGTCTCCTATGCAGCCCATGAGAGCTCAGCAGAACCGGGCTCACCCTGAGCGTGTATTCCACCTTGATGATGCGGCACTGCAGGATGGATGGGCCGACAGGCGGGATCTTGAGCGCTCGACCGTGCCACGCCACCCTACGCCGGGCGCCCACCACGTCCCCGCTCAGGGTTGCCACCACCGCCCGCTTCTGCTTCATGGTGCCGCGGGCGATGAAGGTCTGGGTCTGGGTGATGTAGGCCTTGGGCACCACCGAGCGCGACGTTGAGTTGTCAAACTCGGCGAACACTGGGATCACCTCGCCTGGCGGGACACGAGGGGGAGAGGATGGGTTTAGCCCGCAGGGGGGACAGTGGGAAGAGCATTGGTGAATCACAGCTTAGCTAAGAGCCGAAGGAACTTCAGAAAGGGACTATTTAATAGGATGTTTGTTAATTGCTTTAGTGGAATGCTAAAGAAATGTCTGCACTAAATGATCAAAAGAATACTGACAAACAGTAATCTCTGGGAAAATATTAGCTAACAAAAGTAAATGGGTTTCTTGTTTGACTCTTGGTTTCTCTTCTAGGGCCGGGGGGGGGGGGGGGGTGGAAAACATGTTATGGCATAAACTAACTTTGTTTACGTCACAGCTAGGTGCTCAAACTAGTAGTGCAATAGTATTCACTTTAATGCAACAAAACTCTTAAGCCCTCTGAGCTCTGAAAGCCATATAAACCAGGTTCTGAACCCTCACCTGGTGTATAGCCCTTGCGATTGATCTTGGCAGTGACAGACACCTGTCCACAGTTGCGGTACCACACCCGTGCCATCTTGTCTTTCGTGCCGGCTTGGGGTGACTGTAAAAAGAAGATATAAGGTCAAAAGTTCACTACACGAAAAGACAACAATCAATAAAAAATGTATTATATGAAGAAATGTTTAGTTGCAGATTAAAGTGGATGTCTTAAGCTCTGGAGTAGCTTTCCAGTTCCGAGTTGGGAGTCAGTTGGGAATGCTCACCAGCAAGGCAGGCGTGTTGATGTCGATGGGCTGGATGACGGTGAACTCCTTTTTGATCTTCTTCATGGTGGCCCAGGGTCGGTGGAGCTTCACCTTGACCCAGTAGCGGATGCTGCCGTGCTTTCCCTCGAATGACGTCACCAGCGTCTCCTCTGGGAGCTGAAAGCTGAAGGGGAACTCATGGTGGCCGGCCGCGAGCAGGGTCATCTCGCCGTTATCTGAGATAGGAGAAGAAAAACAAACTGATTTAGAATGTAGTGATCGTATAAAGCCTTACAGTCATGCCTTGTTCAGACTGAAAACTTGTATTGTTGCATTGACAGGTCATAAGTATTCAATCGTTTAGTATAATAAACGCAGTGTTGCATGTAGTTCAACAGCTCCCTGAACAGGTGAGGGTAATGTATACCTATGGCTAGGATTTTGCAGCACAAACGCTGTACGAAAATGAAACTAGTGATTCAGTGATTGATAAGATGAAATCGAAAATAAAAGTGCAAACATATGGAGTGGTGCTTTCCCAGTCGTTGGGGTAACGGTATCCACACAGCCAAACAATCACATGGCCACTTCCGCTAACAAGAGGGGCGGTTCTCGATTATACAGAAAGATGTTTTTCTAAGCAGAAAGAGTCCTTCAGAGTTGATTTGTGCAGCTATACCCAACTCATTCGCACCGTTTTCGACGAATTCGTGCAAACATGAGAAAAAAAAAATCGGACGTGGTAGTTGAAAACTTTTCTTCTTCAAATAACATTTCATTAGACAAAATTCGACCCTGGTTGGTAATTGCAACTGACAACTTCTACACTTTCAAGGACAGAGCACACAAAATCAATCATATAAGGACCTTTGCAAACTTTCTATTATACGATAGTTTCTCCTTCCAGTGGGTTTCAAGTGGATTGAATACACGTTAGCCATCAATTCGCACAAATCGCAAACCTTTAAAAGCGACTTTAAATATACGTTTAGTATCGGTGTTAAAAACCGTGTCTCAAGGCCAATGAATGGGGTTTCGAACCCAATCCCCCATTCCACGTTGGACCACCAACTGACCTGTCTGCAGCAGAGACTCCCTGTAATTCAGGTACTCGACTTCATCGCTGTAGTTCTGTGTATAAGCGGTGCTGGAGCCTGCAGAACGGGACTCTGTCCAGTGAACCCGTGCAAAACCTTCGGCGTGCAACTTCAAGGATTCCACTTTGGACTCCCCCGTGAGTTCCAAAATAACTTTCCCAGACACAACATCTCCACTGCTGAAGACGGGAGGCGAGTCGATTTCTGGAGAGTCCAAGACGACTTGAAGCTTTTTCAGTTTATCGAATATCATCCTGAGGCGTTTGTTGTGGTCTTCTAACGAGAGCTGTTTTTCAAATACTTTCAGGGCTTTGTGCAAATGAGTTTTCAAAGCGTCCCTGTGTGTTCCTCTCGAGATGCAAAAACAAGTACTGCCTGACTCAGGCTTGGGAAGAGCTATAGCACCGTATAGCACGCCTCATGATAGAGGGCGGGTCCTGGTCTGTTACGTAAGGCCTCTGCTGAGCATGGTAAGCCGGCCTATAGAGAAGCATAAAGATCTTAAGTGGGTGTGGAAAAGAACGAGCCGAGAAAAACATCGTCTGGTGATTGATAGTTAGTTGACGAAAACAGGCCTACTGAGCATGCCTCGAATTGCAAGAACCTCCCATTTAAAAAAAAAAAGGTTTTGGTCTGTACCTTGGGGGCAAAAAGCTATTAACGCCTGTTGTTGTCGTGGCTTACCACAAGCATCTTGGGGATTTTTTTTATATTAGGAGAGGAGATGTTATGACCCTTGGTCATGGTTATGAGTTGGAAGTTAGGCCATCGTGTTTGTGTTAATGTCCCTTCATTGAGTGTATGTTTCCTTGTGGGCTAGCCTCTGATGTGTTTGAGTGGGTCTGATGATTAGTTGATTTGGTGTTTGTGGGTTCTGATTGCCCAGTGGCAGCTAGGTTAAAAGATCAGCAGTGAACCTTTGCCCTCTTACTGCTCAGCTACAAGTGATGTTTGGTTTCTTTCCTGCTTATTTGGGATAAAGGTCAAATAAAAGGACTTTTCTTTTCTACATTGATGGAAAGCTGAGTTGGGAGGGGACACAATCCATGATACAGACCGGTTACCCTAGGCCCCGGCAAGACAATAACCCACTTGAATTTAACGACAGATTTGGTTTTGTTTAATCAGTAAGGATCGTTTTATTACAGTCACGTACAAAGACGGACACAAAGGACTTTCTAAAAGTTGTGGCCAGAAGATATATTTGTATAACTTACACGGAAGCATTGTAATGTCTGTTTTAATATCACAGCAGTTCAGATTCAGGGTTCATAACCCTTCCTCAAAAACACAAGTTGTTTACGCTTCTTCCCCGATAGGTTGGAATGTTCCAGCCAGCCCCGCCGCCTGTCGTTCTACAGCGGCTCCTGCTACTGACAGCTGCACGCTTCCAACAACAAGGACCATCCGGGTACGGAGTCCGGAACTTCGGCGCCCCCTGGCGGCGGTCGAGCGACGAGCAACAACGGGGAGGCCCGGCGAGAAATTGTCTTCCTAATACAAATATAACCGCAGACTGATGCTACCTCGTCCGCGGTGCTGGCCAATGGAGTCGAACGTCACCGCTGGCGGCCATCTTACCACAGTAAGGTGCTCACCAAAAACAATGTGTTGGTAGTGATTCATGTAGGACTACTTTTTAAATAACCATAACTTGCTCAATTTTAAACCGATTTTCAAACGGTTTGGTTTGTTATAAACGTCAGAGATGTCGGTAGGCCTATGACAGTACATACTTATGAATAATTTTCAGGTTCTAAGAAAAATAGAATAATGTTCTAAAATAGGAACAAGATTCCCTTTACAAATATACATCAAGAAAGGCTGCATGTTGAAATCCCCACCCTGTACAGAGATGTATTTATGTAATTAGAATGTGTTTTCATATGAAATTAACATTAAACAGAACAGACAGGTGCAATAAATAAACACATGCACAAGGTATTGATGTTAAATCAATATATGGGCTACTAAAACTCAGCAATCTATTGTGTTGGTAACTTCACTTAAATCTATCTACAGTCAAGTATGCATTTAGACAAATACGATAAAATATGAATATAATATGTGCAACCTTTGTGGCTGTTCAAGACACACTGAAGGCATGATGCCACCATAGGTTTGCAGAGAACTACAATATGCACACTGAAGGCATGATGCTACCATAGGTTTGCAGAGAACTATATACCATATGCACACTGAAGGAGAATTCATAATGTAAGACAAACAAACTAGATTGGAAATCATGTGCAACTTCAGTTTAATCATGTTCAACCTAAATTATATTGAAAATAGCAATTCTGCCTCTCCCATCGATGTAAAACTACTGGGTAGCTAGTAGCCTACCCGTGATACACAACTAAGCTGCACGTTAATAACTTTTGTAAGAAACCAAACCGTTTGCAAATCCGTCAAGATTTCAGCGAGATAAGAGTATTTAGCATTTGTGCAGATCGCCGACTTACGTCCGCTAACAACAGATTCCATCAGAAAGCTTTACTGTGGTAAGATGGCGGCCTATGGTGACGTTCTAGACACCGCCGTAGGGCATCTAGTTAATGTATACATCTATGCTTCTGAGTAGGATTGCATTATTCAACATCCGGCATTAGGAAGTAACGTATATTGCTGAGCCACTTGCACAAGAATGAATATATACATCTACATAAAATAATTAATTACATTCTATTTTATTCACAATGCATGAATTGATCAATATATATAGCCTACTTAAAATGGTATGTACATATTATTTTCATTATACAAACTGGATACAAATACACGATGCACAACAGCAGTGAGATTGAAACATTGTACCATCCGAGGCAAAACAGATACCAACCGTATTTTGCCCTCTGACCATTGGGATCGCTATAGAGGTTCCAGAAGGATCTGCAGACCCAGGGCCGTGCACCTGTGCACCCATATATGTGCACGATGACATTGCAAGACAGACAGTCATACCAGATCACAAGCCAACAGGCCTTACAGCTCACAAACCTACAGGTACAAGCTTAAAATGTGCACGCATGCGCACATTTTGGGCCCGTACCTGTAGGCTCATGAGCTGTAAAAACCCACAATGGTGCACCTCACAGGTGCGTGTTGGGGAAAAGTCTTCCCCATTAGAGCCACTACAGCTGGGGGAGAGGGCTGTGGGGGGTCTCTAGCTGATTGTGGTATCAAGATCAGTGTGGATATTAATTTCTTTCTAAATGAACACCTTTTTTCTTTTAACTTTATTCTTAAGTAAAACCAAGCTGGACCTGTAAAAAAAGTAGCCTTGGGGGGCGGGGCCATGGCTTGTGTCACACGCACGCACGCACGTGGCCCCGCACGCACGCACGTACGCACGTACGCACGCACGCACGTACGCATGTACGCACGCATGCACGCACGCACGCACGCACGCACGCACGCACGCACGCACAGGCCGTCTGCCTGGACCTGATAAGCCAGAAGCCCCACTCTTGCAGAGCTGTTTAAAGTGATAGAAACAGCCTAGGGCACAGACTGTCACTGTGTAACCACGCCATCAATCCAAATCCAAACTCAGAAGCACAACAGACCACAAACACCCCCCCTTTCCATCATGCAACATCTGCCAGAGACCAGGCTCCCCTGAACCAAACCGACAGAGACTGACACATACCACACTTCGGATCCCTCACTCCTCTAGTTAACATTAATCTTTCTTCAAATATTATTTGTTCTGTATTCCTTCCTCCACTTTGATGTTTATTTACTTAAAAAAATGGAATTCCTTTCATTTGATTTATAGAATTTTTCTTCATTTGTACTCAGTCACTTTTTGACCTTTGTTCATTTTGGTCCCACCAAACCTTGGTGAATGACTGCCTGCTGTTACTGAAGGGAAAGGAAAAATATGTACTTCAATAAAACTAAAAAACAAATAAAAATTAAGAAAAGGATATTTATAAAACAAAAAGAAACCCCCAGTTAAAAGATAAAATATAGGAGGTACTAAAGCATTCAAATGAAAGAAAAGCGATACAAAAGCTCTGAGCGATCTTCCAAGCACAAATAGCTCAGGGAGGGCATAGACTTTAAGAGGCCCAGCTGAGCAGGGGTGGAAGACAAATGGGTTTGGTGTGTCCACAGCGGTACTCTTAACAATACAATGTTTGTATTGCGATGTGACAATGGGTTGTACATATACACACTGGATATTGTTTTCATCTCATGTTGAGATGATACTCATGAAAATATGCCCTTGCCAATATACACACTCTCCTGAGTGCCTTGTGTATGAGTGAATGGGCATGTGTGACACCTGTGTGGTGTTCCACAAAGCCGGTTTTATCACATAACCGGGTAAGTTAACCCAGGGTTTGCGGTAACCCTAGGTTTTCCGTTCCAAAAGGAACACAATATGTTAGTTGCTATAGAAACATATGCTCTGAATGAAACCTGGTCAGAGCAGGTTTTGCGCAGGTTAAGTTTGAAACATAACCCGGTTTTGGATATTTAAACCCACATTCACCGCAGATTTCATGTGTTCACAATGGCATGCCCTTTTGATGAGAGAACTGCTGATATCGGAGCGCAAATTATACGTGCAATCCACTTTTGTCACTTTTAGGTTTTCTACCAAGTTAATAAAAAAGGAAACATTTGGAACATATGCCCTGTGGCACGCACACGGTTTGCATGTGTTACTTCGAAGGCAAACAAAATCTAAAATACAAGGAAACACAAAAACCTACATTCAACCAGTGGAGTACCCTCACATGGCCCCTGACTTTGAGGAGGTACTTCCAGGTACCCTCTCCATGCCAGGGCACCCTGAATTTATGTTTATTAATAGCTCCTCCACTGGGGTCAAGACAATTTGAGGGCCAGATCCAGTCTGCCGACTGTCGGCCTTTTCACGATTGGCTTAAAAAAAATGGCTTAATAAAATTTAGACCAATACGATGGTGGGAAAAGCTTACCAGTTTGTATTTTTTATACTTATACTTTTATACTATACTGGTAGGAACGTTAAGAATGCTTAACTGGGATATTTATAGATTCATGGCTCAAGGATCATGCTTTTGACGTGTAACTAGCACATTTACGCGGTCAGCGATCCGCTGCCAGGCTTTGGTTCTCCGGGTGGCAGAAGCTTTAGCGTTCCCTTTTCTTGTGATAATGTCCTTCTCCTCGTTATAGCTCTCCAGGAGAACCTGGAGTTCCATTTCATTGAAATAAGCGGCCCGTTTCGCCATTTCGGTCAGGGTTTCCAGGATCCATACATCATGTCTTTTTAGGTTTGGCGTGGACGCACACAACCCTGTGTTAACCAACCCCGAGTTGATTGAACTAATGCATAACCGCGCTGCTGTGGAACCGAAAACTCTGGGTTAGTCAGCACAGGGTCAATCAACCTAGAGTTCAGCGTTAACTCAGTGTTTGTTAAACCTCCGTTCGTGGAACACCCCACTGTCCAAAAATGGGTTGTTCGTAGGGGTTTTTTTCAGGGCGGTTTTGAGAAGCCCCATTGAACCTGTGCAAATCAAACATTAACATATTTATCATTTATTTGCACTTTGGATGGATTAATATCTCACCAGAGTGAAGGACGGCCTAATGGTGTACCCTCAGTCACACACACACACACAGACACACACACACACGCATGTGGGGATGCATGCTGGGTCGAACAGCCATGTGGCACTTGTTCTGTTGTGTCACGTGAATAAAGTGGTAATGGGCGTGTGTGTTAACATAAGGACACAAGCCCACATTGAGAGCAGCTGATGTTGACTAATCTTGGCTCTTGGTCTCTCAAAGGTCTCTACGCAACAAATTTCGGCCAGATGGCCTGCATAGTGGAGAGAGAGAGAGAGAGAGAGAGAGAGAGAGAGAGAGAGAGAGAGAGAGAGAGAGAGAGAAGAGAGAGAGAGAGAGAGAGAGAGAGAGAGAGAGAGAGAGAGAGAGAGAGAGAGAGAGAGA